>CAWUFW010024076.1:0-65841 GCA_963921515.1 Calotriton arnoldi | reverse complement strand
GTTGTACAGAGCTAAAATGCCTGTTGTGAGTGAACGTGCGCTCTACAAGCAATAAATAAATATATTTTAAAAAAATCTATAACAAGACAATAAGCATTCGTAAGGACAGAGTCAAAAATAAAAGGAAGACGATCTGCATGAGTCACTTTTAAGGAGATCTACAAGGCCACTTCTGAGATAACATACACACATTGTCAGTTAAGAAAAGGTTTCTTAGAGGCACACAACGATGTACCAGATGACTCCATGTTAAAATGCACACCATCGTTCATTGATATGCTAACTTTTGACAACCTTACCTATTCTGGAAGCTGTAGTCTGTGTACAAGTTAGCTGAACTGACTGGACTAAAACCCCAACTTATAGATGTTACTAAGTGGAAAGTCTGTACAAGAAGCAATGAGATAATGCCGATAGGAAATTATCTAGGATCTGAACATTCATTGCGGGGAAGAGCACATCGTCTATACCATGATAGGTAAAACACTTTTGAGTAATAAAATAAAAAAATAGACGTGCATGAAAATAATGTAAAAGGAAAGGCAATGTTGTAGCATTGTGGGGGCCTAGAGAGGGTTTTAATGGGCTGTATGATTTAGGTGCTAAGAACCGGGGGGAAAAGCGGGCCTTGAAATGTGCCCTTACCAGGCCCGTATTTCTTAATATCCACACGGGACCAACCAATGATATCACGCCTGGTTTTGCTGCTCGGCAGTGTGTGGATCATCTGTTCTTTGAATCACAGTAAGTCATTTCATGAAGTTTGTAAACTGGAAAAAGTCACATGCGCTTAAAGGAACCATTTCCTTAATTATGTGGCCAAACTTACAAGCTCCCCAGCTTTTGTCTACAAAGGGTTGATGGGCATTGATGTGGTCAGAATGTATAATTATAATAAGCATCTAGTTCCAGGTCTATGACCTCTCCTCTCAAGCCCAGTGAAAACAGATGCCAAAATAACTAGGTTTATTGTGCTGACCCTATTGAGTCACTCTCTAGCAATCCATCGATTTATCAGAAAAAAGCCTGTTCTGGTTTGTGAAAATGAGGGGCGGACGGTGGATGGAGGTGTCCACTGGACCGATTGGCATGTACAGTACCAGTCTCTCTGACTTACTTCCATCTCCTTGTTTAGTGGCTTGGTAGTGTGGAAGAGAAACAACTGGAATCCAGCCCGATCCCAAGTCTGGTGCCAAAGGGATTGGTCATTCGGTAGTGCTCGAGCCAGCAAATCCAACGCTATCCATCCACTGCAGCTTTATTCAAGAGAGCAGATGAATATACCAGAGTGCAGGATGGTGTTGTCAGTAGACTGGTATTTGATTACCTCTTCCAGCCTTGTAAATTGGGTGGGAAGTCAAATTATCCTTCCCTTAAAGTTGGCAGTTTATGTTGCACACATGCTACCATGCCCCTGCATTCCATGCACCTGGGCAGTGGGAATGCTGCACTTTGCAGGCACCAACGGCCAGCAGGTATTCTGAAGGAAATGCGGCTTTTAACATTGCATGAACAAGTTTCCTACGTGCCTGTTTCTTTTCTGTGTATTTCATTTTCATAAAATAGTCGAAATGGGGTTCTTTTTATGGTGGTGTTTTCTTGTACTGAATAAAATGTATTTCTTTGTGTGCCTTAGGAGGAAGCCATGTTGAGATTTTTTTCTTATGTTGTAATATTCAAGGCTGCTGTTGACCAAGCCACAACCGTATTTTTATTCATTCTCAAAAGGCATATTGTTTAGTGTGCTTCAAGAGTGCCATGGCATTTCCAGTGCTTAATTTGTAAAATATTAGGTGGGAGGGATCTACGTTATGCTCAGAAGCCTGTAGCCAGTGCTAGGAATATCGGGGGAGCCAAATACCATTGCTGCATAGTCTTGATTCCACGTCATCCCTCTTAAAAGCTCCACTAGACACCCACTGCCTCTTTATCTCACTCTTTCTGATTCCTTTTCATCCCTGCTTTATCCTTTATAACTGTTTTCTCTTCCCCCTTCTCCCCCCCCCCCCCAGGTGTTTTTCTCTGTCTTGCTCTGGGTCAAAGTCTAATTAGGAAAAGTAACTGCTGGCTCCCAAAAATAAGTGTTGGTGGGCCCACCTACGACCACTGGCTCTAATTAAGAACTGACTCATTTCCCTTGTTTGTAAGCTAAATGGTATTTAACACTTATTCATGATTTAGGCATTTCCTAAAGTAACTTATTTTATGTAGCCCAATTTCTACAATGTTGATTGGTTTATGATGTGTATCTTTGTTAGTACAGCCCTATGATACCATTTCACACTAAGTCGAGTGTGTTGTTTTTCACGTCTCTAAACTATAAAATGTGTCCTTTCTGGGATGTGTGCCGGACATTTTGTTTGTTTGAATCTGACTAAGTACTTTTTTGCCTTTTGTAATGATTCTTAATTTTGAATAAACCTCTATGGTTTTGACTTTGGGAGAAAAAAAATATATATACACACGGGAATCTATGAGGGAGGACAATCTGAGTTACAGACCCCTGCTTAAGAGGGGAGTAAGTGGGTATGGGTAGTTCCTTGGTGGCGAGAATGTGTGTGCTACGCAAGTATGTGTGTGTTTGTGTGTGTGAAAGACAGCTCTGCCAAGCATATGGGTTAAAATAATGCAAATTAATGATTGTCCTCGCATTACTGCATTGACACCTCAATCTCAATCTATTTCACGGTCCTTTGGGGTCAGCAGGACATTCACTGTGAAGTGCCAGTATCTGTTAAAACTATTGTAAAATGAAACGAGCAGCAGTTAGCATTTAGCTGCTGCCAGCATGCTCTGCAGCCAGGGTCGTGGAGAGGTGGTTGTCACAGGAACAGCTGACAGTGTCTCATCATATGGCAGCCTGACCCCTCAGCCTCTCGTTCAGCATAACTGGGATGCTTATCTGCAGAGTCCTACTGGAGGCTGTGATATGGTTGTGGCTTGGACTGGCGCTTGAGACAAATCTTGTCACAGTGAAAGTACAACTCTACTGATGCTGCACATTCAACAAGTCCTTGTTTGAGAACCCACTGTGACAGGCAGCAAGTCACCTTCAATTCCACGTTATACTTCACATGAGATGGGGCAGCTCTCTGATGCCTGCAGGTTAGGGACATGATGGAGGTCAGTCACACACTGAAGGTGTGAAATAGGGCTGGGTGGCTGAGAGTGTCAGTGCAGAGAGGAGGCTGGGGTGCTGGGAGAAGTGGAAGGGGCGGCAGGAGTTGTGTTCTTGATCGGGTGAAACTGGGCGCAGTGCTCTGGTTTATTTTTTTAATCTGTGTGACATGAGCTGTGCCTTGCTTGGATAAGCAAGCTGAGCTGGCTTTAGATGTGATGTATTACCATGCCGGGCTCTTTATTTCCAAACAGCACTCATTAAGCAGTGCTGCATATCCCAGACCTGCTTCTGTCTTCTCTTCTTGAGAGTTTAGCAGGCCTGCCCAGCACAGCCCTGCTTCTCACTTCTCTTCCACAGAGTTCTCAGTCCTTCGCAGACTAGTTCAGCTTCCCAATAGAGTTTATAATTTTTCCCAGGCCAGTCCTGCCTTTCTCTTCTCTTCTTCCAGAGAAGTTCCTTGTCGTGCCTAGGCCAATGTTTGCTCTCATTTTCTATCCTAACCAAAGAGTTTATGAATTCTTACCAGGACAATTCTGATTCTTTCTTTTTAATTCCAGCCAAACATTTAATCAGCCTTGTGTACATTTTCACTCACACATGTTCATGCATATGCCATTTGCATACGTGTGTTTCCCATTACATTATGTGCCTGAACATACATGTGAGACACAGGTTTGGGAAAGGAAAATGGTTTGTGGCCCTTTATTAGAGCATATATATGTCTTCAAAAGACTGATTAATTTTCATAAACCTTTCAGACCTCAAACTAGGTGATCTCCATCAATCTACTTTCCGTCAGGATATATTTATTTAGTGTTGCCAGTGTGATGGAATGGGATGGCAGAGACATATTGCGTTTAATTACCAAGTGATCTTGTGTTGTTTATCTGAAACCTTTGACCAGTTCTGGCCTTTTAACTAAAACGGCTTAGCAATCTGGAGCATGTAGTTGCACGAGGAGCGGACTGACCATTAAGCATGCATGGCTAAATCTCATTTGTTCCTTTTGCTTTTGTCGGGCTGAATCTTGGTGCATTAAATGCTCTGGTGTGCAGCAGGTCACGTGCTGCTTTGGTGGTCTTTTACGGCATGTGATCACATTCCTCTTCATTAGGTAAACACAGTTCAGAAACTTTGATGCACATTATACCTTTTGTGATACCGCTCTTCCCTCCTAGGCAATATGTTCATGGTGTGCAAAGCGCACATGCAGGGGCGTAACGCAGCCTCCGGGGTGCAGTGTGAGCCCACGCTTCAGGGAGCCCCTATTTACTGTAAGGCCAATAAATTTCTTTGAGATATAGGAGTCTCAGGGCCCAACACCACCTTCGCAAGGGGCCATATCATGTTGTATTACATCACTGACTGCACACATGCAACACACTGCCCCAGTCTCTTGCAGCATCCCACTCCAGTTCTCCTGACAGTTCCCATTCTAAAGTTAAACAGGCATAACATATGTACTCAAGCCTACATTATTTATTATGATGTCGCTATTGTTTCCAGGATGATCCACTTGGAAATGGGAAGCAGGTTACTAAACCTCCATACATGCTTAAGGAGCACTGCAGCTGTTTTAAGGTTGTCTCTGGCAAATTATATTGTGTAAAGCAGGATCATTTGTGAAATCTATCTCATGCATTGACATTACTGCTTTGATCTATTCACAGTAAGGTGTCATTCAAAGTGTTGCACACAAAAATTGACATGTTACACGTAAACATACTGGAAATGTCACACATAAGCAAATTGAAAACTTGGCAGCTATGGAAGCAATAGCTGACGAGCTCTTAATAAAGGCACTGCTGGAGAGGGACCTCTGGGAAATATCTGTGCAGAGAAGTACAATTTTAAAACACAGTGCGCAGTGCACTGCAAAGCGTTGTTGTAAATTGCCCGAATATGGAACAAAATAACATCCAGTGAAGATCTGCTTAGCGTACTAATCTTAGAGAGAGAGAGAGAGAAACAACACACGCACAGAGAAACACGCGCTCTTCAGCAGTGTCGCTCAGTTCCCTGTTTCCTGCTGCAAGTCTCATGCAGATGCTGCACTCTCTACTTCCAGATGCTGCTGAGTGTGTCATGCAGATGGCGCTGGCAGGCTCCTGCTAGCAGCCTGCTGCAGATGGTGATGACTGTCTCTTCTGTCTTGTTTCCTGCTGAGAGCCTCAGTCAGATGCTGCAGCTGCTAGCAGTCTCTTGTCTCCGGTGGATGTGGCTCAGTGTCCTGTATACTACTGACAGTCCCAGCATGCACTACTGTGAGTCCAATTGAGATTCTGCTGATAGCCTATTATGTCCAGCCGATGTGACTCAGTTCCTTGTACCCAGCTGGGAGCCTCGGCAGACACTTCTACAAGTCTCGTGAAGACCCTGCCGACAGCCTCTTACCTTTTGGTGGCCCTCAGACACTTGCTGTGTACTTAGACCAAAACGCCTATGCAGAGTGCCCCTCACATAGACCTGTGAATGAACCTTGCCCTCTGCGCGCACACACACACCCTGGTGCGATTCCCTCCTTTGCCAGGGCCGGGCATATATCTCCTAGCACAGTTGTTCACGATGCAGGGCCTGACATGGAACTGACACTCCCCCAGCCCTGCTGACCATTGAAAGCCACCGGCCTGACGTGACTGACACTACCTCAGTTCAGCTGCTCATTAAGGCGCAAGTCAAACACGTGACTGACACTGTCGCACCCTGCTAACCTTTCAGACGATCAACCTGACAAGTGACGAACACTGACCCAGCCCTGCTAACCTTTCAAAGGCACCAGCCTGACAAGCCACTAAGCGACTGACACCAACCCAGTCCAGCTGGTCTGTTGGAGGCACCAGTCAGACATGTGACTGACACACACTGTCGCCCCCATGCCCAGCCTTTCAGGGTCAAGCAACCGGACAAGTGACTGCCACTGTCACAGCCATGCTGGCCATTCAGAGACACAGACCTGACATGTGATTGACTTTTCTCCAGCCCTACTAGCCTTCAGATGTTCTAGCTTAGCATTTGCCTCTGTACCACAGCCCTACCTTCCTCAATGTACAGGTAACGACAAGAACATGGGGCCTTTGGAATGGACGTCCAGAACAGCACTGCTTGCCACAGTGTCTGCAGTTCAAGTAATGCCACCCAGAGGCTCTTTATTGATGTCATAACTACACTTTCACACTTGCTTTATTAACCTTCTTGCTTTCTCAGATTTACTTGAAAATGCACAATTTTCCCACTCTTTTTTCAAAAAGTTCCCGGGAGTAGAACCCCCCCGAACCCTCCTTATAGAGGTCGGGCTCGCTCGCTACGCTTGCTCACTGTGAGAAGTTGGCCTGGTATATGCTGTCCACTAATTATAGTGGGCACCTTGCACCAGTCCAAACAACCCCTTATTGGAGATAGGTTAAAGACAACCTTATTGAAAGCTATCCTAGTGGTAGCTATGGAGAGCAGCCTTCAGGCTAAGTCTTGAAGGAATGTAAAGCAGCTTGTTTTACCAGTCTATAATCTCTTGAGTGATCAAATGAAAGAGCACCACACCAGGTATATATTCAAAATATATGTATTTATTGCTAAACACACCCCTCTAGTCTCTTTATGAGGCTAGAGTTCGAAGTACATAAGTTAGAAGTTATTTAAACACAGTAATAGCACAAATACACGTTTGGGCCCTAGGGGCGTACCAAACCATATACCAATAAAGTGGTATAAGAACCACGACTGAACTAGACACTAGGCCTAGAGCCTCTAGAAGTGCTTGGACCACAAGGAACCACCCAAGGTAGTGACACAGGGGACCCACGGGAGACGCGTGCAGTGTAAATACACAACCGCGATACGCCGTTGACTTCTATGGAGAAAGTCGTGATCGGGAAATTAGAGAAAAGGGACACTTAAAAGAGGACTTGGACCAAACCCTTTGAGATCTAGGACTTTGAAGAGTCTCTACCCACGGGAGCACCGGAGTACTCGTGTTACCTCACCCAGGGAAGCCGGGTGCATAGGTGCCTTTCGGGGTCGGGTTTCGTCGTCGATTTGAATGGCGATCTGCTGCAAAGTGCTGCTGGCGACCAAGTGAAAAGTGTCCGGGTGGATCCAAGAGTGGATCGGAGTTCTGAAGAACCTGAAAGCAGAGGGGACAGAGTCTGGGTCACTAGCCAGTGACCAGGAAGGCGATGGACAGATGCCCACCGATGTCGAGTGCTTCAGGTACGTTGACGGTCATCTTGACTCTTCAGCCACGAGGTCCAGGAGGCGTTGTCGGCAACCAGGAGCAGGATTCGGGCTGGTACACGATGTTTGTCGAGTGCTGAGGTGTCGGCGACCGGATTGGACCCAACAAGCCTTGGCAACGGCAAGTCTCGATGCAGAGGAAGATCGTCGATGGTGCAGACCAGCAAGGTCTGGGGAACTCACCCAGCGAGGGTAAGTGAGGGCAGGCCTGGAGCAACCAGGATGCCAAGTTAGAAAAAGATTGGCCTTCGTTAAGGGCTACTAGCCAATGGGCTAGCGACCGCGAAGGAGCCTCGTGACGCCGCACGTGGATCTGGCTCACAGGACACTCGTGGAGTGGAGGCCAGTGATCTTCGGTGCAGTTGGTGCTGGAGGCTAGGGCTACTCGGAGCCCAAAGCACGACTTCTTGGGAGACCCAGAAGAGGATGCACTTGCAAATGTGCTCGGTGTCCAGGGGTTACGGTCTCAAGTCACCCACAATAGCCACGGGCCTCAGCTTTGCTGGGGACTCAGGGTAGCCTCGGGGAAGTCTGAGAATCCACCTCCGGTGATGCGATGACTTCGGCGTCCGACGGGAGCTTCAGAAATGCGAACCAGACAGATGCTTCTTTGGTGCCTGCCAAGCAGGGGAGTCACTCCTTGACCCCAAGGGAGATTCTTCTGTCCTCTAATCGTGAGTAGAGCGTCGAAGGTCCAGGATTCAGTTTCAGAGTTTCGTCCAGGGATAATCTAAAGTCCTAAGGACTGGGTTCCTATACTTATACTAAGTATAGGGGTTGGACTACTCTGTGGCCCCACCTATGGGTGGGTCAGGGCAGAGGGGTGGCTACACCCTTTCCCTTTGTCCAGTTCGCGCCAAAGCAGGGGCTGCAAGCCCCTGATCCGGTTTGAACTGGGGTATGCACAGGGACACCAAGTGTTCCCCCAGTGCAGGACTTCAAAGCACCCGAAAGTGCTCCCGCCCAGCCCCAATACACATTATCCTGTCTGGGGAGGTGGTCACACCTCCCTGGGACAGGAAACCTATTGTCCAGGCCTCCCCTGCCGGAGTTTCGTCCAGCAGCAGAAGGCCAGACTCGTGTCTGTGGCAGCAGCATCCATTTTGTGATGCCAGGGCTTTAGAAAGAAGTTACCGGCCAGGCCAGGGTTAACATGTCTCTCCCTCTAGAAGGGTGGAATGCTACCCCCGCCGCCAGAATTGGCGGGGGTAGTATTCCAAGATGTTTGACACCAAACACGACATGTTTAGGTGCAGCCATTCCAAAGTTAGCATTTAACACGAGGTTATAATGCGCTTAAGAGTATATGGTCAGGCTGCACTACAAACAGCATCAGAGAAGGGTCTCCGAACGCTGCAGAGGGGCCCTGCTCATGCAGGGGCACCCTCTCACATAGGAACCATGCACTCTTCCTTTAGGATTGATAAGGCCTGCCTTAGGAGTGACTTATAGGTTTATATGTGTGTATGTATTTAGTGATATAGGTAACCTATATCACAGTAAGGGGTGCATGCACCACCTTACCCAGGCTGCTGTAGCAGACCTGTGGTGTCAGTTTGGATGGCCTTCCAGGGTGGCATAATACATGCTGCAGCCCCTGGCAGGCCTCTGAGGTACCTATGCCCTTGGTACATAGTATACCATATACTAGGGACTTATAAGGGCACTCCAGATTCCAATCAGTGATGTGCCTAAGGCACATGGAAACCATTTTAGAGAGGAAGCAGCTAGGCTGGGGTTCTGATTAGCAGGGCCCCAGCCAGACTAATGTCGAAAAACAGTGAAGCATCAGCAAAAAGTGGGGGTACCCATGTGAAGCAGATCCTACTCTCCTACACTCACCTTACAGCACTTATCCCACACTTTTACGCCTCACCAATTTCAAATGTCACCAGCCGCCGCTGGTCTGAGGACTGTCTCGATTTACAATCGGTCTAACATAGACTTTTATACAGTTCGTTAAATGTAATAAAATGTTGCAGCCGATCCTTTTTTGGTAAGGAATGTGTACCTCTGTCTTTGGAGCCATACATGAAGGTATTGGATCTTAATTTGTAGATTTATATAGCATGGCTTATCACCTGTGAGGGTATCCAGGCGCTGTTCATGGGCACGGGGAGACTAAGTGATTTGCCCGGAATCACAGAATGTTGAGCCAACGCCTAGACTTGAACCCGGATCCCCAACACCTGAGTTGGCAGCTCTGGCTGCTGCGCCACATCCTTTCCCCTGAGATGAGGAATGCAGGTGGGCCTCGACCTTGGACACAATGCGGTGAGCTGGTAACGTGTCCAGATGTCCGGCATGGGGAGCGCGTGATCACTGAGTGTACTGTGTCTTGATTGGCTAAGTGTTCCTAACTTCATGTGGCATCTGACTTTATGGCATTTTGGGAATGCGTGTACCCCTTCGGGCATGTGTGCTTTATTGGGACCAATCTCCCTGGACCATTGTGGTGTCGCTGCGCCTATCTGTGAGACCGATCGGGGATTTCCTGTTCACACATTTGTCTGCTGGCTACGTGGCACCCCACCTGTGATCTGTCAATCATTGACTTTGGGCCTGGGTCTCAGGGTCTGCCTAACTACGTATTTGTGAGTCGGGGTCACAACTGGCGAATTAATCAATAAAGATGCAATTTTGTTTTTATACCTGAATGTATTGTTATTCATATTGGGATCAGCTTTTTCAATATTAACATAAGCATAACCTCTGGTCCCCTTACCCTTAACTCACTGGAATCTGTACCAATCCTCTTCTTTTCCCTCGATACCCCCACTCCTATATCTACTATAGTTGTAACCCTTTCTATGCCCCTCTCCCAACTACTCCACCATTGGCTCTCCCCTGGCTTTAGTTTGAGCCTTTCAGGTGCTGATCTTTTATGCTCGCCTCTCCCTTTGGACTGCTACCCGCTTCGGTCCTGCACCGCCTCTGATGTGGTACCCCACCCATCCTGTAATACAGTAATGGTGCGAGAAACATTAGTAATCCCCCACCCTTTTTTGCTTTGTCTTATCCTCTCGGGCTTGTTGCCAGTGAGAAATCTCCCCCTCTTCTGGATCCTCTTCTTCCTCATCCTAGTCCAGATATTATTCCATCTCTCTCTCGTCTTCATAACCGCTCACACTTGGCCTCTCCCCATCCCCAACACCCTCATCAAAACAACTCCAATCAATCTCTAACACTCCAAATTGTTTGATGACACTGTGGATCCATCCCTCATTGTCGGGATGGTTGCCCAGAACCTCTCCCCCACTCGGGCCGGTTGACCCAGGTTGACAACAAACAGCAAAAAGGCATGGCCACAACAAAGAAGACATGCAGACCTATAGCAGAAGCACACTGACTGGCTACACAAAATGGCCGCCAGCCACATGGTCACAACAAGAAGCAGGAGGCCTGGAAAACAAAGAACACATGCAGGCCTATGGACAACTACTATACAAAATGGCCCCTGGCCACATAGCATGGGGAACAAAGGCAAATGGTGGCCTATGGCAAACACACATATATATATATATATATATATATATATATATATATATATATATATATATATATATATATATATATGTGTATATATATATATTCCGTCAATAATTTCCACAATCACAGGAAATAATCCAGCACTCCATGGGTCGTTACTCACTCAACTTTATTATGGTGAGCTAGATGGCATCCACGCGTTCCGGCTGTCTCATGCAGCCTTGTTCACGATGTGTATATATATATATATATATATGAAACATGAAAAATAACAAATAAATTGCAACACATTAAATAAATTACCAAATAAATGAAATATTAAAAGTTGTAAATAAAAAAGACATTCACTAAAAATATTATAAAAATTAATATATATACATAAAAATATAAAAAATTATATATCTAGAATGGTGAGGATGTCGGAAATTTATTCAGGCAGCATTGGCAACAATGACGTGTTTCGACTGGAAACCAGCCTTTGTCACAATTAAAAACGCCATCTTGTACAAGGTTATATAATCACATGCAAGTCAGTGCTTATAAATATAGAAAACATACTTCAACAGTCACTTGTATTTTACATGAAATTTCATCGTGTTGATGTGACTAAGAACTTTATGTTCATTTGTAGCTAGTATTGACCTGCCTGTAGGGTAAACGTGAGAAATACCTGCTAATACCCTACCTGTTAGGAATGGGGATCTCTAGTTGGCAAGGGTTTGCACCTTTGTCCAAGTAGGTACCCTTCTTCCTAGTCAGGGTAAGGGCGTTACACTCCTAAAAAAACCCCGGCTCACCCCCTTGGTAGCTTGGCACGAGCAGTCAGGCTTATCTTAGAGGCAGTGTGTAAAGCATTTGCACATAATCAACAGTAATACAGTGAAAACACTACAAAAGGACACCACACCAGTTTAGAAAAATATCCAATATTTTATATACTCAAAACAAGACCAAAAACGATAAAAATCCACCATACAGTTCTCAGAAATCTTCAGTAATCAAAATAAACTTGAAATACAGTTCCTTGAAGTCAATAGCTCCGTCTGGGGCTATCACGGCATCGTGAACAACAAATCCAAACAGTTCTGCTGACCGCGGCGTCGCGGGCCAGCTACGGTGTCGGGAAGACCCGCAAAACAGTACCTTTAGAAATGTAGGGCGTCGGCGACCTCTCGTTGAACCCCGAAGGGCCGGAGTCCGCAGGTGTCGGTTCCGGAGGTCGGTGCAGGAGTCGTCGGGCCCTTGAAGTCACACGCATTGCAGATCGAACTCCTCGCGGCTGAAGGCGGGAGCGCTGATGTTGGCAGGCGTCAGGGCTGCGGTGCGAAGTGCAGCATGCGGTGCGCTCAGGTCGCGGTGCAGGCAGCGGCTCGGTGACGGTCGTCCAGCGGCGTCGGTGAGACCACGGCTGCGGTGCGAAGTGATGCGGTGCTCGTCACGGTGCTGGCAGGTCACGGTGCAAGCAGCGGCGTCATCGTTGCTGAAGCGCTGTTGTCGGCTGACGAACTTGAGTCAATGGCACCGGCGTCGGTGGGCCAAGGCTGCGGTGCGGGATGAGGACGGTGCGTCGTGTAACTTGCGAGCGGTGCCCTCGAACCACGGTGCAAGCAGCGGCGTCGATGTCGGCGTGCAGCGGCATCGTCGGGGATACCAGGGCGACGCGTGAAGCGATGTGGTGCGGAGTGCGGTGCCCACAGGTCGCGGTGCAAGCAGCGGCTCGTTAGAGGTATCAGGTGGCGTCGTCGGTGAGACCAAGGTTGCGGTGCAAAGTACGGCGGTGCCCTCTGCGGTGCCTTCAGGACACGGAGTCGGCAGCAGCGTCGTAGACGGTGTTGGGTTGCTTTTTCTTCTGTTGCAGCACAAAACACACAGTCCCCAGTGCTGATGGCAGAAGAACTTGAAGTCTTTGCTGTTCCTGAGACTTCTTGAACAGGGGGCAAGCTCTACCTCAAGCCCTTGGAGAAACTCAATAAAGAAGTTGCAGAAGGTTCAATCCAGTCCTTTCACTGTCCAAGACAGAAGCAGCCACTGCAGGCCAACACAGCAAAGCACTCAGCAAAGTGGTAGTTCCTCCTCACAGCTTCTCCAGATTTACTTCTTGGCAGTCTTCTTGGTCCAATAGAGTTCTAAAGTTCTGGGGTCTGGGCCCCAGTACTTATACCCCAAATTCCTTTGTTTTCTCAGGCAGAGAGTGGCTGTGCTTAGTCCAAACCAGTTCTGTCCTCTCTGGCCCAGCTTCCTGGCAGGAGGTGGAGACAGCATTGTGGAAGGCAGACCAGGCCCATTCAGGAGAAAGGAAATCTCATCCCCCTACTCTAAATGCAGCCCAGGTCTATTCAGCCCAGCCCTGACTCATCATACTCTCTGGAGCCACTGCTCCTCCCAAGCCCTTGTCACTCCAGAGCCAGACAATTAATACACATCCTAGCAGAGGCACACTGGATGGCTAAGCAAGAAAATACCTACTTTCCAAAAGTGGTATTTTCAAACACAGAATGTAAAAATCACCTTTACTAAAAGATGCATCTTTAGATCCTGAGTTCAGGCATACTAAACTTTATTTTCCTATCTGGTCCCAATGGGAAGTTATACTTATAAGATGTTATAAATTAACTCCCATGCTTTCCTATGGGCCAGATAGCCTTTCAATAGTGAAAAACGAAATTGGCAGTATTTCACTATCAGGACATGCCACCACATATCAGGGTATGTACTACCTTTCACATACAATGCACCCTGCCCACATGGGTACCTTGGGCCTACCTTAGGGGTGACTAATATGTAAAACAAGCATTTGCAATGCAATAGGTCTCGCATTCACACGAGTTTGAGCTATTGGCATTGTAAATGACAATGCCTTTTATTTAAGTTTTGGGTTTTAAAACATAAATAAAAGGCATTGTCATTTACAATACTAATAGCTTAAACTCTCGCAAATGCGAGACCTATTGCATTGCAATAAAGGGCCTTCTTGACCGCTTGTTACATTGTAAATATCAGAGGAAGAGACCGGCCTGCGACGTCTTCAAAGTAGTGATAAATAGTGCAGTGAAGAAGATGTGTAAGTGTTGTAAATTACACAGACACAAAGTGTGAAGTGAGAGTTACAGATGATCCGAGCTATAAACACTAACAAAGCGCTTCAACACCTTTTGCAATGCAAAGGTCTCGCATTTGCGAGAGTTTAAGCTGTTGGCACTGCAAATGACAATGCCTTTTATTTATCTGTTTTGATAATTAACACATAAATAAAAGGCATTGTCATTTACAATGCCAATAGCTCAAACTCTTGTAAATGCGAGACCTATTTCATTTCAAAGAAGCGGCCGCCATTGTCCCGGGCTCCTTGGAAAGTGAAAGCGTGCATGTTGCGCTGCGTGTTGCAGGATGGCATGTCGTGCCTGCAGTAGGAGAAACTCATTAAAGAAAATACTGCTTACAGACTAAATAAGCCATACCGTGTAACAACAGAAGTAAAGGGCTAGCCCTCATGGGAAGTTACAAATGAAGACAAGATGGCACTAAGGAGGGACTAACAAGCCTATTAACGAATCAGAAGCCAGCATTTACAAAGGACAATGACACAAGCCAATGAAAAATATGGGCAGAGAGTGGGCGGAGCTTCAAGTCCATACTCTAATACAGCGCATGCGCTGCCCAGGCTCGACCTAAAAAAGTGCATTTGCACAGGAGAGCCCATTTGCGCTGTGCGTACTTTGACAGCCGAGGTATCTATTATGCTACAAGATCAGTCCATACTGTTCTCTTCTCCTCTCCCCATTTCTATCATTTGCTCAAATTTCAATTAGTTTGCACTACATAACTCACACACCATAGCATATAGGCGGTAATAATTATGTGAAGACTGAGCCAATGAATTCTGAAGGGACAATAAATGCATAGCATGAAAAAATTGATTTGTTCTATGAATAACCTGATCTCATTAGAGAACACACAAAAGATTATGTTGACGACATAAGTCTGTCTTTAATTTCTATACCTATCTTTCTGTGCCGCTGTACTGTATTTTTCATTGAACTCCTACATGATAGGATGTTAGATAACTAGAATTATACTGATTTATATAGATGTTTTGCTCTGAATCTGACAAATATTAATGAATTAATTTAAATATATTGTAAGTGACATGTAGGAAAACTACTCGGCTACAGCTCTAATATGTTTTTATTGCCTAGGAACGGTCCGATGTATTTTGGCGACGTAATGGAGCACAATGCACTAGTTTGACAGTGGCTCTATAACTGAAATGTGTCACTGAACTAAAAATAAATTAGGTTCTATCCTGGAGTGCTGGAATGTCCTTTTCCTGGGGTTATCAGTCTTATATATAGTGGTGTAGTGGGCGGAAGAAGAATGTGGATGACACAGGAAAAGAACAATGGATGAAAAGAGCTGGCTAAAAGCCACAATAAGCATATTATATATATGATCTATATAATTTAAGCAAAACGAAAAGGCCTCGGACAAATGTTATCCATTCACTAGAAGTGGGGTTCACTTTTTTCCTGATTAGGATAAGAACTCGACCACAAGAGAAAATAAGTTATTGAGATTTGGTCCTGAAGAATTGCCACAGATCCTTTTGCACAATAAAGGCATGAAACATGTAGACCTATTCATTGATAAAGAAATCCATTGACAAATGATCACCCAAGTATTATTTAGTGAGACTAACGGAACATCATTTCCCCTATATTCTCTGAACTGTTTTTAATCTTGCCATAGACCCAGATCCCACTAATGAATAAAAACGACCATCAGGGTTCTATAGTTAATTTTATTCTCCCCACAGCAGTCTTCCTAGACAGTTTTGTTGATGTCCTCCAATATTGGGGGCATTTGAGATGCCCTTTTGACAACCAGATTGGCGATAAAAAGATCTCCGGTGAAGAGTCCCTTCGCGGGGCTTGTTGGGCATTGCAGCGATGGTCCAACAAGGAGCATGGCCCGATGATGAAGCATGCCACCCTAGGGTGGGTGAGGAAGCAAACACTTCCAGTGACCTTTAAGATCAAGACATTGAATACTTGATCTAGGATCCAATACGGAACGGTATACTTCATTTCTATAAGTTTGGGAGAGTGTATACTGGATCAGAATCTCTCTCCTTCCTCTACAATCAAAGTAAGGTCTCGGCTAATTGTATATATATATACTCCACACGGCAACAGGAACTCTGTATCAACAGAGGGGTCAGGCTCATACCAGGTTTCAGCAAGGTTGACAACGGGACTCGGCAATATAAACAATAGGATGGAGGATGAGACGGAACGGAGAGCAGCAGCACAGTCTCTTTTTGCACGGGCACCTGGGAAAGGACGAATAACAGTGACAGTAGTAAAAAACTGAAAAAACCATCATGGAAGTATTGCGCAAATACGAAAAACTACACAGACAAGAGATGTCTAAATGGTGGGAGGCAACATCACTCCAGGACTATTTGGATAAGGAAATGGTCCCCCGTGGCCTAAGAATCTATATAACTCCATCTTACGATTCGCCAGATCCAAATATGTTGGAGGAATGGTCAGCAAATTCGGCCAAGAGCTCAAGCAATATGCTCACTATATTGGTGAAATATGCATGGTCAGATAGAGAAAACATCAAAAAGGAGATTGGACGCATTAAAGAGGAATTGCATAGCCACCCGGAACAAGAGCTGATTTCTAAATTCTTGGAGGATATGAGAAAACGGCTCAAACAGGTGGAGGATGACATTAAAGCCAGGAAACAACGAAAGCTCCATCGAGACTGCGGCGACTATGAGTCAGGCAGGATCTTAACATATTGTCGTAAATACGACCACCTCTATGACAGTATAGAATCAAAAGTGGTAACAACAGCTACATCGCAGTCAATACAAGAAGAAGAAACGGCGAGCCTTAGCGACACCAACACCGACCTGTCTGAACAAACAGAAGCATCAGAGAGTTCAAACTCTGAAGGTGATACCATAACCCGCCCCAAAACTTTTTTAGACGAATACAGGCTCATGAGGAAGAGCCGGCAAACAACACGGGCAACATCCAGGATGGTTCAGAGGGAGGACAGTCCAACTGCAAGGGGAAGAGGAAGAGCAAAGGGTGCCAGAGGAAGAGGCGCAAGAGGCGGCGGCAGAGGAGAAAGAAAAGAGAATGTCTCAGAGCGAGTGGGAAACAGACAGACACGCTCAAAGAAGAATCAATAATGGATAATGACACGGTAAAGCAGACAATTGTGAATTTATCAGATAGAGACATCAGTGAGAGGGACAAAAGAACTCTCTGCCTGGGCCTCTCTTTCTGTCCTCAGGTACCAATGAACTATGTGGACAATAGAATTGATATTTTTAAATTTTGCAGGAAATTGAAGTTGAGGAAGTGGCATACACTTAAACCTACCAGGAGCAGAGGTCCTCACCAAGGGGTAACCAAAGCACAACATGATGAACTCACCATAGGTGAAATTGACACGTTAGTGGCATTGTATGAGTTGGAAAATGATCCTGAGGGAGCAAACATCAGTACAGACGCCCACCTCGTCCTAGACAAGATGGAAATTAGACACGACAAAGCAGCCGGTACAAACTTCAAGCCCAAATCCACTTTTTTACCGTGTATGAATCACGACAACATTGATACCTTTCAGGAATTGGTGGGGAAGGAGTTATTGGAGTTTAGGCAAAAGAATTGGCCTAAAAAGATGCAGAAGTTCAAACACAATTTAACCTTTGCATAGAAAAAGGCAATGGAGGATCTAGCCTCTGATGATAGTATTGTGATCAGACCTTCCGACAAGGGAGGCAATATTGTCATCCTGTCCAGGGAGAAATACATAGAGGAGGCCACCCGGCAACTCAGTGACACCAACACATACATCAGCTCAAATCGCACAGAGTACAATAAAAGCATCAAATGCATATGGGAAATGCTTGCGGAATGGAAGGATAAGTGACTGCTGGAATGGGAAGAGTATTGCTTCCTGAAGAAGGATTTTCCCATTTTACCAGTCCTGTATCTTCTTCCAAAGATACACAAGAACAGAGAGAACCCCCCGGGTAGACCGATAATATCATCCAGAGGTAGCGTCCTAGAGAACATCTCACGGTATGTAGACCATTTCTTAAGGGATTTTGTGACCGCCTTACCCTCGTACGTTAGGGACACCAAAGACTTTCTGAATAAAATCAACAACCTCAATTGGAGTAAAACCTATCTCCTAATAACCATGGACGTAAGTTCACTATACACAGTGATAGACCATGAAATAGGTATAGAAGCCTGCACCAGATTTCTGAATCGCAGAGAAATTAGATACTGGGGGCACACACAAATGATTCTGAATATGATAAGATTTTGTTTAAAGAACAACTTTTTCATGTTCAACGGCGACATTTTCAGGCAAACCCTCGGGACCGCGATGGGCACATGTTTTGCGCCGAGTTTCGCGAATCTCTTCATGGGGGCGTGGGAGGAAGACATCAAGAAGGATATTACCCTCGAAAGAGACCTAGCGAGGGTTGTACTCTGGTTAAGGCACATCGACGACCTTTTTGTTGTCTGGCAAGGCAGCAAGGAGGACGCTTCGTTGTTCATTGCGAAACTTAATAATAACCTCAAGAATCTCGCATTTACCAGCACGATCAGTGAGTGTGAGGTGGAGTACCTTGATACCAAGGTAGAAATTGAGGACAATAAAATCCAAACCAAACTCTTTCGCAAATCAACAGCAGGTGATACTCTACTCCATGCCCTGAGCAGTCACCCAGACAATTTGAAGTGGAGTATTCCATATGGGGAACTACTCAGGGCAAAGAGGAACTGCAGTACGGAAGATTGTTTCTTAAAAGAACAATCTACAATGATTGACAGATTTAAGGACAGAGGTTATCCCATGTGGGTCCTCAGAAAAGCAAAGGATAGGATCAAAACGATAGAGAGGGATAACATCCTGGGTAATATGGCAGGGAACACCATAACGAATGAAGGCAATGAGGAAACCCGCATGATTCTGACGTTCAATGGCAATTCAGACAACATTCGCAAAACCATAGTACAGAACTGGAAAATCCTCAGGGAAGACCTCATCATAGGCAATACTTTACCAATGAGACCCAATATAACATACAGGAGAGGGCGGAACTTAAAAGATCTTTTAGTACGCAGTGATCTCACTATCAACACTTCCAACAGGGGGATAGACCTCCAGGGTTTCTTCCCATGCGGCCACTGTAAGGCCTGTGGGAACAGCAAAATGAAAAAAGAGTTTTTTAATTCAAGTACCAACACCATGATTAGTATCAAACAATTCCTCACTTGTAACAGTACCTTTGTGGTATACGTCCTAGAATGTCCATGTAATTTAAGATACGTGGGCAGTACCACACATATGGCGAAAAAGCGTGTCCTCGAACATATGAGGGCAATTACTAATAGAGATCAGCAATACCCCATTGCACGCCATTTTGAAACAGAACACTACTCAGATTACACTAAGCTCTCCTATTATGCAATAGAACAAGTACTTAGCACCAGGAGAGGGGGCAACCGCATCCTCAAACTGAGGCAGCGGGAGTCACGACATATCATAGGAATGGGGACTCGTTTCCCAAGGGGGGACAATTTGGATGAGGAAATGTCGATACATCTTCATACAGCATAAAATTGAATAAACTGTGCAAATTTTGACTTGTCTCACCAGCTTCCATATCTGTCTCTCTTCCAGGAGGAAAGGAAGGGACTGTGTCTCAGAATCGAAGGCAGAAGGATCCCTACCCTTTTCTTCGTTACATCATCCAGTCCCAGAGCAGAACACAGATAAGAGTTTTTAACTTTTGTGTTTTCTTTATATATTTTGTGCTGTTTCCATGTTTTGGTATTTATTTTGAATATGCACTTTTGTTAATTTCCGGGGTATCTTTAGACTTTGCATTTCAAGGATCCGCATTATATCACAGATTGCGTGGTTTCCCACTGCTTAACAACATGCGATATGTCCGGGAGGGATATGTACCAACACATATCAAATTCATTCTTAGAAACACGATACAACCTGTTACCCTCCTATCAAGGCTTTCAAATCCAGCGAGCAAATGGATTTCAGCACAATAATGGTGCTTCTATGCTGATTCACATGACATCTTTTGACTTTATTGCCCACTAACAAGGGGACATGAAATGCTCTCATGTTGCATAACAGTTACAGGCATACTCTGGTATTCACCCAGTTTTATTCAACAATTATTCCCACTAACCAAGGGACTAATAGCGAGCGCATTTTATCAAGTCATCATCTGATATACTAAGTAGACTCAATGATCCAGAATTCTGTGCGCGAACTGGATGCACCACTATGGGGTTCATAACACACGCATACTGGGAAAGCTCAATGAGACACTACAAAGTCACGCATTGCATTGCACCACAATTAAAAATCAAAAAAATCACAGAACGGCATATGTCCTGATGCATAATAATAATTTTTATAATAATTTTTCATAACGCACTATGAAGACCGCATTAAACAAAGTAATTGTTACAATACATTTGTAATAACATATGTCATTCTGTGCCAATGTTACATTAAGATACTTGCTGATAGGTATGACATTACATTATGTTTGACATTTTACCTATTGCAAGATGGCGACCGTGTGGTATGTAGGAATACAACACAATGAGCAGTCTGTTTTCTATGTCCATGTATAATTAGAAACAGTATGTAAGTCAGTGTCTTTCACGATACCTTTGTGTGATCAAGCCCCCTAGAGGGTGAAACGCGTCACGGCGGGTTTATGATTTGAATAAACCCCCTTTTGTTGTCTACAAACCTTGGATTCCTGGTATCATTGAGCAATGGCCCGAGAGCGCGTTTGGGACTCCGTTTGTGTGTGATATATATATATATATATTTTTTTTTTCCACAGCCACCTTTTTGTTGTGATACATATATATATATATATATACATACTCACACATACATGTAGATAGATAGATAGATAAACAGACAGACACATATACACACAATTCACCAAGTTAAGTGTCTGGATTTGTTTTGATCCTATGAAAATCCTTGTTTGTATCACACTTCATAATTTCCCAAAAATGTACTTCATTTGTGTTTTCCTGCTGATATATTTTGAAATACAGGTATTTAAAATGTGTTGTGTGTTAGAAGAAATGACATCCTACATCCTTTCCGTTCACACTTCCTGTACCTTAGCAAGAGTGTCACATAGTGCACTTCACAAAATCCCCTCACTTTGCAGTCAGATAAATAAGAGTAAACACCAATCTCCATGTAAAAAGAAGAAGCAGCAATGTGTCAGATGACAGCCTGACATTTTTAGTCCGTCCTGGCCTTGGTCTTCTTCCTTCCTCTTCCATTTGTGCTGGCGCCTCTATTTCTCACCTAGCTTGGCTGTAACTCTTGACACCTCCCAGCTCCTTTTCATATCTCGGCTGTGACGCCGTTAGGCCCATACTGGATCTTCGCCGATTCATCGCTTTCTTGTCTCCTAGACGTCCAGTTCGAACGTTTAAATGCCTCTTTTTCCCTACACCGTCTTGTTAGGCCTCCATCCATCCTGTTCTTTTTATTGTCACTGTTATGATTTCACAGCGTCATTCCCCCCTTTACCCGTCTTTCCACAGAGGTGTCCTTTAGAGCCAGACGCTCTGCCTCCAGTGTTTCCCCGTCCTTACTGTCTATTTTACGGATTGCAAAACTCACCAAGCTTAGCTTTTTCTGCAGCCAAATCGAGAATGCTATGTACACAGCGCGTCATGCCAGCTTTGCTGGCTTCTGAGCACTACCCTTCCAATGTCAAACTGTGGAACCCTGAATGTGTTGTATCTCGCTTGCAGCCTTTCATCTTTATTTGTTTACCTTGTTTGTGAGCCCGGGAACTGTTTTGGGCTGCAATATAAATGTGGCGCCTGTAAGGTGACAACCTCACTCCAGATCACTGCAGACACGGTCTCCAGTCCAGACTTTTCACCTACAAATCGCAGATTTCCGGTATACTAGTCTAATTAGTTGCGTGGGTCAAAAAAATAAAAAGATCCAAGACCCAGAATGCATTAGGCTAATCACACGAGGACCAGGACTGCGAACAGTATCCATGGTGGCCTAGAGGAACGCGATCACACTAGGCCGGCCCGTCGTGGTAAACAGGGCACCTCGACTGGTGCTATGTGATGTCAGTGTGGAATCAAGACTGTGCCTTAGGTAGTGATGGACAGGGAGTCCCCATGTACTCTGATCCAGGGAATGGGAGGGTTCCCGGGGCACCAGAGCAGGGTCTCTGCGTTTCCTTGTTAAAGGCAAAGCAGCTGCAATATTGTTAGAATTGCCCATCTTTTAGACCATTGGCTAACTGATGACGTCACCTCAATCATCCCAGCTTTGCCCACCTCTGGTAATATTCTGTATACACGTGTGGCCCATGTTATGCATTTCAGGTATGTAGATTTGTGTGTAAGGGGATCACGTACACCTTGTAGAGACTCACCAATACAGACAAACTCTGCGCCTCTTCGTAGTTAATGGGTAAAATGGCTGAACTAGTAATCACTCGGAGCAGACAGCACACATTCCTGGATAAAAGGCCAACTCGGCCCTTCATCCGTCCGAGGTCTAGTATTTAGGGTGATTGGTAAGAACAAAAATAAAGGAAATAGTACACATGCTGTGTAACAACCAAGTAAAGGGGCCAGTAGCCATGGGGAGGTTAAAAATGAAGACATGGCCGTACTAAGGAGGGACTAACAAGCCTATTTAGGAATCAGAAGGCAGCATTTACGATGGACAAAGACACAAGCCAATGAAAAATATGGGCGGGGGAGTGGGCGTGGCCTCTCTTCCGTACTGAACTACCACAGATCTTCACCAGAGCAGTGCTTGCGCGCTGGCTCAGGCTCAACCTAAAAAGGGAAGGGTAGGGCCTGGCAAGTGGGTGCACTTGCCAAGTCGACATGGCAGTTACAAACTGCGCGCAGACCCTGCAGTGGCAGGTCTGAGTTACCTTTGAAGGGCTGCTTGTGTGAATGGCACAACCAGTGCTGCAAGCCCACTAGCAGCATTTGATTTACAGGCCCTGGGCACACACGGTGTACTGTACTAGGGACTGACTAGTAAATCAAATAACCAATCATGGAATCACCAATCCATAACAACAATTTACAACAGGAGCACTTGCACTTTAACACTGAACAGCAGTGAGAAAGTGCGCAGAGACACTAAACCAGTCAAAACAGAGTCCAAACCGGGAGATCAGAAAGCAAAATGACAGGGGAAACACGCCAAAAGATGCCAAGTCTAACACTACCTAATTGATTTGATAGCAAAGGTGGTATCAGTTTGCTAATACGTTGTTTGTAGATAGCGGTTTTATAAAGGGATTTTAATGATGTGCTGGCCTTTTTATACTTTTTTTCAGATCTGTCACTTAGGAATTGTAAAGTTCTAAGCTTCCTATTGTGTGAGGATCATCAAAGAACTAATATATCAGAGAGCCCGCTTGGGCTTTATCTGGGTTTGACCCGATCCAAGATGAGTTTGGGTCACGGACTGAAGTATTCGGTATGCATACACAGGATTTTGAGATGCAATCAGTTTTCATTGTACATGTGAATTGTTGTTGACATGCCCTTGACAGAGCTTACTTATGCTTCATGACATAAGGAAATTATTTGTTCCCTGAGTGGTTTCTAATGGGGCCACAATATTTGTATGTATATATATTCCTTTAGGTAATTTAAACTTTGTTCTCTTCGGGTTGTCTATATCTTTAATTCTTCATTGGAGTTCTATTTTAATTCAATTATTTTCTGTTTAACTTGACATTGATACAATTTATTATTTGACTGACCTTTTCCCACTTGGGCACAATTGCTAAAGGAAACAGTAAGTATAGAGCTAATATTTCTTGAACGTTTATTAGCCATAATACAAAGTATTTGCCCTCTGTGTTACCATTTCTATAATGAGAGATAGGCAATTCATGTATAATTAATGTTAGACCATTGGTTGACAAATGTACATTCCTCGCATCGACACGATGAAATTTAGTGTAAAATACAAGTGACTGTTGAAGTATGTTTTCTATATTTCTAAGCACCGACTTGCACGTAATTATATAACCTTGCACAAGATGGCGTTTTGCATAGTAACAAAGGCTGGTTTCCAGCTGAAACATGTCAATGTTACCTGAATAAATTACTGACATCCTCACAGTCCTTGAGTGCTGTCTTCCTTTTATCGTGGGGAGTTTTATGCGAGTCTAAGGCATGGAGTGGATATACTATTAGCGACACCACCAGCGATCTGGCAGTAGGCCAGCAGCCGCTAGAGTTTGGAGAAATATATATATATATATGAACAAATAATATAACATTTAAAAGATAAACAAATAATAATAATAGATATATTTAAACAATAGGAAAAGTATTGGAATTTGGGAATAATAGATATACTATTCGCACTCCAGTGTGGGAATATACTATTCCCACAACAGTAGGACAAGCATAGTCTTTCAAAGGGGTTAGATTTACTATTCCCACTCCAAACAACACAACAGTAGGAAATGTGTTTGACTTTATAGGGGGAAAATTAACTATTCACACTCCAGTCAGTGCAACAGTAGGGAAAATATTGGACTTCAGAAGGGTAAAATTTCCTATTCCCACTCCAGTCTGTGCAACAGTAGGAAAAGCGTTGAACTTTGGAGGGGTTACATTTACTATTCCCACTCCAACCTGTGCAACAGTAGTGAAAGCGTTGAACTTCAGAGGGGTAAGATTTACTATTTCCACTTCAGTCTGTGCTAGAGTTGGGAAAGTGTTGGAATTCGGGGGCGGGGTAAGATTTACTATTCCCACTCCTGTCTGTGCAAAAATATGGAAAGCGTTGGACTTCGCAGGAATTAAATTTACTATACTCACTTCAGTCTGTACAACAGAAGAGAAAGTATTGAACTTCGGAGGGCTAAGATTTACTAATCCCACTAGATTCTATGCAACAGTTGGGAAAGCGTTGGACTTCGGAGGGGTACAAATTACTATTCCCACTCCAGTCTGTGCAACAGTTGGGAAAGCGTTGGAGTTCGGAGTTGTTAAATTTACCATTCCCACTCCAGTCTAAGCAACAGTAAGGAAAGTACTTCACTTCAAAAACATTACATATTTGAATAACCCTATTAATTTAGAACAAATATAAAACTCTTAATATGAACATTATGAATTAACCCCACCCAGAAAATATATATAGATATAAAAAAATAAAAATAAACAATTTACATGATTTTCAATTTAATAAATAATCAATTTAAACAATTGCTATTTATTACTTAATTAACTTTCCACACTATGCCCCTACAAACCTAGCAGCCCACTCTTAAAATATAACAAAAACAAATATTGATAATCAATTAACTAATTATCAAGTAATTATTTTTAATACATTATTACTTAATTAAGGTCCACCCTATACGCCTACAAACTTAACAAACCACACCTAAAACATAAATAAAATAAATCAATATTACATAATGTACATAATTAATTATCAATTAAATAATTCATTAAATGTTAATTATTACTTAACTAACTTCCTACCCTATATCGCTACAAACCCAACAGCCCACATCTAAAATATAAAGTTATTACACAATTTATATAATTAATAATCAATTAAATATTTAAAAATCAATTAACAATTAATTGTTGATTAAGTGTTACCTAGAGGGGTCTGACTCGCACAGGTCACACGAGAGGCTGCTGCCTCCCTCCTTTTTCAATTTTAAAGTTTATTGAATTTGAATTGTACTTACTTACTTACTTACTTTTAAAACTGTTCTTAAAATCTGCTGCTACTATTTTTTAAGCTGTTTTACCTAGTATCGCCGCCGAGCTTGTTATTGCTCTCAGGGGGAAGCAGGGAATTGTAGTTCCGGGTTCACGCTAAGGTCGGCGCCGGGTTAGCACTCTAGTCGCTTAACCCGACGCACAGCTGAACACTTAAATTCGCCAGATGGCGCGACCGCGCAGCGATCACTAGAGGGGTCTGACTCGCACAGGTCACACGAGAGGCTGCTGCCTCCCTCCTTTTTCAATTTTAAAGTTTATTGAATTTGAATTGTACTTACTTACTTTTAAAACTGTTCTTAAAATCTGCTGCTACTATTTTTTAAGCTGTTTTACCTAGTATCGCCGCCGAGCTTGTTATTGCTCTCAGGGGGAAGCAGGGAATTGTAGTTCCGGGTTCACGCTAAGGTCGGCGCCGGGTTAGCACTCTAGTCGCTTAACCCGACGCACAGCTGAACACTTAAATTCGCCAGATGGCGCGACCGCGCAGCGATCACTAGAGGGGTCTGACTCGCACAGGTCACACGAGAGGCTGCTGCCTCCCTCCTTTTTCAATTTTAAAGTTTATTGAATTTGAATTGTACTTACTTACTTTTAAAACTGTTCTTAAAATCTGCTGCTACTATTTTTAAGCTGTTTTACCTAGTATCGCCGCCGAGCTTGTTATTGCTCTCAGGGGGAAGCAGGGAATTGTAGTTCCGGGTTCACGCTAAGGTCGGCGCCGGGTTAGCACTCTAGTCGCTTAACCCGACGCACAGCTGAACACTTAAATTCGCCAGATGGCGCGACCGCGCAGCGATCACTAGAGGGGTCTGACTCGCACAGGTCACACGAGAGGCTGCTGCCTCCCTCCTTTTTCAATTTTAAAGTTTATTGAATTTGAATTGTACTTACTTACTTACTTTTAAAACTGTTCTTAAAATCTGCTGCTACTATTTTTTAAGCTGTTTTACCTAGTATCGCCGCCGAGCTTGTTATTGCTCTCAGGGGAAGCAGGGAATTGTAGTTCCGGGTTCACGCTAAGGTCGGCGCCGGGTTAGCACTCTAGTCGCTTAACCCGACGCACAGCTGAACACTTAAATTCGCCAGATGGCGCGACCGCGCCGGCTGGCGCGCCAAGGCGCGCCTAAGGCAAGCCCGTCTGCGCCCGTTCGCGCCCGAACGCGACCAGGGACCAGAACCCATGCAGAGGATCCCCAGAAATACTTTATTACTCTAGGTCTGCGCTGAGTCAGTTAAACAAAATGACAGGCTCTGGCTGTATGCATACAATCTCCCTGGAAGAGGATCATGACAGGTGCTCATACTGTGATTTCAGATGTACTCTATCGGCCCCGTCTATAGATCCAATAGGACCCATCTGTCAGCTCCTACTACTTAACTGCAGATCTTTACCTAAGCATATGGCCGAGATCTCTATGCTGCTGATGGATCTTGAGCCGGAGGTTTTATTTCTCACCGAGACTTGGCTTAACCCCAGCTCAGATCCAGACATTGTCCAAACACTTCCCCCTGGATACTTAATCCAGAGGAAAGATAGAATCTCAGGAATAGGAGGGGGAATAGCCATAATCTATAAAAACACTTGACTTGTAGACTACTAGGAAGCCCTTTGTCAGACTGTGAGAATGTTCTTTTTGCAATTGAATTTACCCCCTCATTGGCATTCTCGGGTATCCTTATTTACCGCCCCGGGGTCTATGGGTCAATTTGGTGAGTCTTTGATGGAGACGGTTATGACCTTGGCCAGTACCTCGGCTAACTTTACTCTCCTCGGAGATCTAAACCTGCATTTTAATGATCCCTCGGCCTCATTTGCGACAGAATTAACACAAGATTTGAGGGCATGTCAACTTCTCCAGAAGGTTTCCCAAGCAACTCATACCAAAGGTCACCTTCTGGATCCAATTTTTTCTAATCTGATGGACCTTAACGCTAAAGCTCCTATGCCCATGCCATGGTCTGACCATTTTCTCATTTCCACAATATGGACTCCATCAACACCCCTATTGCCTCCACTCTCAACCCGAATACTTACACGTCCCTGGTCCAAACTCCCATTGGAAGAGTGGATCCAGGTATTGTAAATTACTGAACCTAAATTGGAATTTAATCCCACTCCAGACTATTGGAAGTTTACCCACTGGATTGAGGACTCACTCAACTCAGTGCTTCCTAAAGAATTAATTAAGAAGAAAATAGGCTGCAAGAACACCACATGGTTCTCCCCTGAACTGCGGGCTCTGAAAAAATCATGCAAACGTCTAGAGAGGTTATGGAGGAAAGATTTCTCTGCAACAAAGAAGCAGGAGTATAGGAGAGCCATTGGAAATTACAAGGCTGAAATAAAAAGAGCGCAAGCCTCTTTTTATGCGGAAAAGATCTCTGGAGCTGCTAATTCCTCCAGAGAGACCTTTTGATCGCAAAAAACTTCTTAAGGCCCCAGATCCCCGGTAGCACCAGATCCGTCTGGAGAACGTTGCAATGAATTGGCAGAATTCTTTTCTATGAAGGTGCACAAGATTCTTAAGTCCCTTCCTCAAAATGACATGCCTGAGTCGATGACCATGGATCACTATGAAAATAAACAAAATTTGGAGACCTTTACTCCACTGACTCAGGAATTATTTTTAGCCACCCTAACCAAGGTAAAATCAGGGTCACCACTAGACCCTGCACCGGTCAATATTTTAAAACTGGCAGCTACTACATTGGCCCCAGTATGACCAATTTGATCAATTCTTCTCTTTCATCGGGGATTGTCCCCCGATTGGAAGAAAGCCATGGTAAAGCTTTGCTCAAAAAGCCAAACTTGGATCCGGCTGACATGGGCAATTATCGCCCTATTTCGCTGCTTCCGACAATGGGCAAAATCGCAGAGAAAATTGTCAACCAGTCTCTCTCCTCCTTTCTGGAATCCAATTCCCTGCTTCACTCCTCCCAAACAGGCTTTCGCCCATGCCAAGGCACCGAGACCGCCTTATTGGCAGTTGTGGAAGAAGCAAGGAAGATTCTCGACGGGGGAGGTACAGCTGCTATAATTCTCTTGGACCTAAGCGCGGCCTTCGATACGGTGAACCACCAGACGCTGGTCCACCGTCTTAGGAACTTAGGTGTCTCAGGCAAGGTGCTATCCTGGCTCCAATCCTTCCTGGAGGACAGGTGCTTCCAGGTGTTCTCAGGTGAGGCCCTGTCGAAACTGGTCCCACTTAAATGTGGAGTTCCACAGGGCTCGTCCTTGAGTCCCACCCTTTTTAACGTTTACATGTACCCACTGGCAGAGATCGTTCTCCCCTTTGGGATCCAGATAGTCACCTATGCCGATGATACTCAGTTGGTGGTGGCTTGACACAGACCAACCATACGCTCTTGGATCTCAGCCACTGCCTGGAGGAAGTCACTAAGTGGATGAGTCTCTCCCACCTAAAACTCAATGGTGACAAAACTGATCTCATGCTTCTGGGCAACCAGTTAAACTTTAAGGCAAACACTATGTGGCCAGCCTGTATGGGACCAGCGCCCATTCCAAAAACAGAGATAAAAAGTCTAGGGGTCTGGTTGGACCAAGAGCTCTCATTCAAAGTTCAAGCCAGGAAAACTACTGCGCTCTGTTTTGGCCTCCTAAGAATGATCCGCAAAATTCTGCCGCTATTACCGGCCCAAGCTAAAAGAACCTTGGTACAAGCGCTCATCTTGTCAAGATTGGACTACGGCAACGCCCTCTATCTGGGTGCCCCCAAAAATGTTATATCTAAATTGCAGACTGTGCACAGAATTCTGCGGCCAGACTGCTTACAGGAACTCAGAAACGTAGTTCTGCAAAACCGGCACTATGCACTCTCCACTGGTTACCAATCCAGGAAAGAATCAATTTCAAGGCCCTATGCGTCGCCCATAAATCTTTGGGAGGAAATGGTCCTCCTATTATTAAGTCTTTGATTCGTCCCTACAAAGCTAATAGAAACCTCGGTTCAGATGAGTTGCACCTTGCAGTGGTACCTAGGATCAAAAAGGCTAGAAGTGGAGGCAGACGCTTCTCGTATAATGCCTCCAAGCTGTGGAACAGTTTACCGCTGCCGTTACGTAGCCAACCTAATCATTCAGCCTTTCGCAAACAACTCAAAACCTGGCTCTTTCCTTGAGGGCCTCCCCTACTCTAGTGATCCTCAGCGCTGGGATGCTTCCGGGTAGCCATGCGCTATACAAAAACCTCTTCTATTCTATTCTATTCTAATTAACTTCCCACCATATACCCCTACGAACTCAGCAGCCTGCACCTGAAATAGAACTACAAAATATAACTATTACCCAATTTACATAATCAATAAAATTATTAATAATACATTATTTATTGTTAATTATTACTTAATTCACTTCCCACCCTATACCCCTACAAACATAGCAACCCGCTACGACAATATAAATTACTATTAGCAAATAGATTAAACATTATAAAATCACAAAAAATTACAAACTATATTTAAAAATATTATTAAGAACTATGCAAACAATAATAACCCAAAATTAATATATGAACTAAAACACATTATGATAATTAAAAAATATATATATATTTTTCAATTATATTATTGAAATACAAGTTACTTAACTTTGGTATCGCCTGATCTGGTAGAGACAATATCCAGCCACAGATTCCTCACCTTACGATTTCCCAGGATTCAGACTGGATCTGGAAGATTTTCGTAATCAGTCCTCCTGTGCTTCGGTAGGTGGTGTAGTTCGGCTCCGTGTGAGTCGTCGACGTTGACTGTGCCGGAAGTTACGTCCAAGGCACCTATATATGCGCCACTCAGGTGTGCTGACGTCAGGTTCTTTTCACGATTTTCCACACCAGAAGCACGGAGTCATGAGCAATACTGACCACGGGAGTGGAAAACTATGGCCCTGAAAGGTAGAAACCCTGCCCCTAAAAATGTATTTGCAGAGCGGGTAGGATGGGTGGATTGGTAAGGAATCTGCGACTAGATATACTCACTACCAGATAAGGCATTACCGGAGGTAAGTAACTTGTTTATCTGATAGAGACTTCTAGCTGCAGATTCCTTACATTTGAATAGATACCCAAGCCATACCATCCTGGCGGTGGGTGGCGGACAAATTTCATGCAAGGACATCCTGCATGACCGAATGGGCAAAATGCCCATCCTTACGGACCTGACTGTCCAGTTCTCTCAGGAACGGCTTTACCCATATCTCACTGAAAATTACAATACAGCAAATAGTGATAATCCACCCTGGCGAGGACAACAGGGTTGGACGAATAGGAAAGTCACTACCTTTTCGGATACTACAGACTCCGAAGGCGAAGGCTCCTCACACCAACCAGACATATATACACCAACAGACAGGATCAATACGAAAGACCACCATCCAATAACCGTTTTGTAGGGAACAGATGAGGCAACTACTGCCCGAGATTTCAAAATCAACAGAGAGGATACTACCAGGAGCAGGACCAACCTCAGAAATATATGCAAACCAAAGCAATTGATGCCAACACTAAAGCACTTCTTACAAAAGGCCTCTTGTTTCTCCCTACTACCACTATCAACAAATTTGAACTCATGAAGGACTTGCTTTTATTCTTTCCTAGAATAAGATTAAAAAAATTCTTCATGACTAGAGAAACCAACTTGGATTCAAACACTTCGGGGCTAAAACCTCCATCTAACTTTATCCCCAGTCAGGATCAGCTAGGACCAAAAGTTGAGATATTCGAAAAGGCAGTTATGACTAAGGTACAACAAGCTACCGGATTTGTCTCCTGATCTCTATACAATATGTCAAGGGAAGAAAATGTTGCCCTGAAACAACTTAAATTCAATGATAATATCACCATCAAACCCTGTGATAAGGGAGGGGGTATTGTGATTTTTGACACAGACCAATAGAAAAACAAAATGAGAGAGATGTTGGGATCCCAGATACACTATAAAAAGATAAGAGGTGACCCAGAACCTATGGTCAAAAGGAGGATAGGCAATCTAGTTAAACAAGCCTACGCAGGAGGAATTATCTGCGAAAAGGAGGCAGTTTCTCACTCCCACTCATACATGCATACCGATTATATATGGTGTACCCAAAACGCATAATGATGCACTTGATCCCCTCTAAGACCCATCGTATCCACCACTGGGGCGGCCACTGAACCCCTCTCCAAATACATCGACGTGTTTTTGAAACCCATTGTACACAAATTACCATCTTACTTGAAGGACACAGGTCACTTCATTTCTAAAATAGAGGGTCTTCCCTTCAATGATATGAGAGAATTTCTGGTAACTATGGATCTGGAGGCCCTCTACACCAATATCCCACAAGGTGATGCGCTTGAGGTGATACGTGAGGTTCTCCAAAAAGAAGACAACGGTAATAATCATGACTTTATCCTTGAATGTTTGGACATACTACTCAATGAAAACTTTTTCAAATTTGAAGGGGGCCTATATCAACAAATCAAGGGGGTCAGTATGGGGCAGCATGCACTCCCAGCAAGAGTGTCACATAGTGCACTTCACAAAATCCCCTCACTTTGCAGTCAGATAAATAAGAGTAAACACCAATCTTCATGTAAAAAGAAGAAGCAGCAATGTGTCAGATGACAGCCTGACATTTTTAGTCCGTCCTGCCCTTGGTCTTCTTCCTTCCTCTTCCATTTGTGCTGGCGCCTCTATTTCTCACCTAGCTTGGCTGTAACTCTTGACACCTCCCAGCTCCTTTTCATATCTCGGCTGTGACGCCGTTAGGCCCATAATGGATCTTCGCCGATTCATCGCTTTCTTGTCTCCTAGACGTCCAGTTCGAACGTTTAAATGCCTCTTTTTCCCTACACCGTCTTGTTAGGCCTCCATCCATCCTGTTCTTTTTATTGTCACTGTTATGATTTCACAGCGTCATTCCCCCCTTTACCCGTCTTTCCACAGAGGTGTCCTTTAGAGCCAGACGCTCTGCCTCCAGTGTTTCCCCATCCTTACTGTCTATTTTACGGATTGCAAAACTCACCAAGCTTAGCTTTTTCTGCAGCCAAATCGAGAATGCTATGTACACAGCGCGTCATGCCAACTTTGCTGGCTTCTGAGCACTACCCTTCCAATGTCAAACTGTGGAACCCTGAATGTGTTGTATCTCGCTTGCAGCCTTTCGTCTTTATTTGTTTACCTTGTTTGTGAGCCCGGGAACTGTTTTGGGCTGCAATATAAATGTGGCGCCTGTAAGGTGACAACCTCACTCCAGATCACTGCAGACACGGTCTCCAGTCCAGACTTTTCACCTACAAATCGCAGATTTCCGGTATACTAGTCTAATTAGTTGCGTGGGTCAAAAAAATAAAAAGATCCAAGACCCAGAATGCATTAGGCTAATCACACGAGGACCAGGACTGCGAACAGTATCCATGGTGGCCTAGAGGAACGCGATCACACTAGGCCGGCCCGTCGTGGTAAACAGGGCACCTCGACTGGTGCTATGTGATGTCAGTGTGGAATCAAGACTGTGCCTTAGGTAGTGATGGACAGGGAGTCCCCATGTACTCTGATCCAGGGAATGGGAGGGTTCCCGGGGGCACCAGAGCAGGGTCTCTGCGTTTCCTTGTTAAAGGCAAAGCAGCTGCAATATTGTTAGAATTGCCCATCTTTTAGACCATTGGCTAACTGATGACGTCACCTCAATCATCCCAGCTTTGCCCACCTCTGGTAATATTCTGTATACACGTGTGGCCCATGTTATGCATTTCAGGTATGTAGATTTGTGTGTGAGGGGATCACGTACACCTTGTAGAGACTCACCAATACAGACAAACTCTGCGCCTCTTCGTAGTTAATGGGTAAAATGGCTGAACTAGTAATCACTCGGAGCAGACAGCACACATTCCTGGATAAGAGGCCAACTCGGCCCTTCATCCTTCCGAGGTCTAGTATTTAGGGTGATTGGTAAGAACAAAAATAAAGGAAATAGTACACATGCTGTGTAACAACCAAGTAAAGGGGCCAGTAGCCATGGGGAGGTTAAAAATGAAGACATGGCCGTACTAAGGAGGGATTAACAAGCCTATTTAGGAATCAGAAGGCAGCATTTACGTTGGACAAAGACACAAGCCAATGAAAAATATGGGCGGGGGAGTGGGCGTGGCCTCTCTTCCTTACTGAACTACCACAGATCTTCACCAGAGCAGTGCTTGCGCGCTGGCTCAGGCTCAACCTAAAAAGGGAAGGGTAGGGCCTGGCAAGTGGGTGCACTTGCCAAGTCGACATGGCAGTTACAAACTGCGCGCAGACCCTGCAGTGGCAGGTCTGAGTTACCTTTGAAGGGCTGCTTGTGTGAATGGCACAACCAGTGCTGCAAGCCCACTAGCAGCATTTGATTTACAGGCCCTGGGCACACACGGTGCACTGTACTAGGGACTGACTAGTAAATCAAATAACCAATCATGGAATCACCAATCCATAACAACAATTTACAACAGGAGCACTTGCACTTTAACACTGAACAGCAGTGAGAAAGTGCGCAGAGACACTAAACCAGTCAAAACAGAGTCCAAACCGGGAGATCAGAAAGCAAAAGGACAGGGGAAACACGCCAAAAGATGCCAAGTCTAACACTACCTAATTGATTTGATAGCAAAGGTGGTATCAGTTTGCTAATAAGTTGTTTGTAGATAGCGGTTTTATAAAGTGATTTTAATGATGTGCTGGCCTTTTTATAATTTTTTTCAGATCTGTCACTTAGGAATTGTAAAGTTCTAAGCTTCCTATTGTGTGAGGATCATCAAAGAACTAATATATCAGAGAGCCCGCTTGGGCTTTATCTGGGTTTGACCCGATCCAAGATGAGTTTGGGTCACGGACTGAAGTATTCGGTATGCATACACAGGATTTTGAGATGCAATCAGTTTTCATTGTACATGTGAATTGTTGTTGACATGCCCTTGACAGAGCTTACTTATGCTTCATGACATAAGGAAATTATTTGTTCCCTTAGTGGTTTCTAATGGGGCCACAATATTTGTATGTATATATATTCCTTTAGGTAATTTAAACTTTGTTCTCTTCGGGTTGTCTATATCTTTAATTCTTCATTGGAGTTCTATTTTAATTCAATTATTTTCTGTTTAACTTGACATTGATACAATTTATTATTTGACGACCTTTTCCCACTTGGGCACAATTGCTAAAGGGAAACAGTAAGTATAGAGCTAATATTTCTTGAACGTTTATTAGCCATAATACAAAGTATTTGCCCTCTGTGTTACCATTTCTATAATGAGAGATAGGCAATTCATGTATAATTAATGTTAGACCATTGGTTGACAAATGTACATTCCTCGCATCGACACGATGAAATTTAGTGTAAAATACAAGTGACTGTTGAAGTATGTTTTCTATATTTCTAAGCACCATCTTGCACGTGATTATATAACCTTGCACAAGATGGCGTTTTGTATAGTAACAAAGGCTGGTTTCCAGCTGAAACATGTCAATGTTACCTGAATAAATTACTGACATCCTCACAGTCCTTGAGTGCTGCCTTCCTTTTATCGTGGGGAGTTTTATGCGAGTCTAAGGCATGGAGTGGATATACTATTAGCGACACCACCAGCGATCTGGCAGTAGGCCAGCAGCCGCTAGAGTTTGGAGAAATATATATATATATATATATATGAACAAATAATATAACATTTAAAAGATAAACAAATAATAATAATAGATATATTTAAACAATAGGAAAAGTATTGGAATTTGGGAATAATAGATATACTATTCGCACTCCAGTGTGGGAATATACTATTCCCACAACAGTAGGACAAGCGTAGTCTTTCAAAGGGGTTAGATTTACTATTCCCACTCCAAACAACACAACAGTAGGAAATGTGTTTGACTTTATAGGGGGAAAATTAACTATTCACACTCCAGTCAGTGCAACAGTAGGGAAAATATTGGACTTCAGAAGGGTAAAATTTCCTATTCCCACTCCAGTCTGTGCAACAGTAGGAAAAGCGTTGAACTTTGGAGGGGTTACATTTACTATTCCCACTCCAACCTGTGCAACAGTAGTGAAAGCGTTGAACTTCAGAGGGGTAAGATTTACTATTTCCACTTCAGTCTGTGCTAGAGTAGGGAAAGTGTTGGAATTCGGGGGCGGGGTAAGATTTACTATTCCCACTCCTGTCTGTGCAAAAATATGGAAAGCGTTGGACTTCGCAGGAATTAAATTTACTATACTCACTTCAGTCTGTACAACAGAAGAGAAAGTATTGAACTTCGGAGGGCTAAGATTTACTAATCCCACTAGATTCTATGCAACAGTTGGGAAAGCGTTGGACTTCGGAGGGTACAAATTACTATTCCCACTCCAGTCTGTGCAACAGTTGGGAAAGCGTTGGAGTTCGGAGTTGTTAAATTTACCATTCCCACTCCAGTCTAAGCAACAGTAAGGAAAGTACTTCACTTCAAAAACATTACATATTTGAATAACCCTATTAATTTAGAACAAATATAAAACTCTTAATATGAACATTATGAATTAACCCCACCCAGAAAATATATATAGATATAAAAAAATAAAAATAAACAATTTACATGATTTTCAATTTAATAAATAATCAATTTAAACAATTGCTATTTATTACTTAATTAACTTTCCACACTATGCCCCTACAAACCTAGCAGCCCACTCTTAAAATATAACAAAAACAAATATTGATAATCAATTAACTAATTATCAAGTAATTATTTATTAATACATTACTTAATTAAGGTCCACCCTATACGCCTACAAACTTAAACCACACCTAAAACATAAATAAAATAAATCAATATTACATAATGTACATAATTAATTATCAATTAAATAATTCATTAAATGTTAATTATTACTTAACTAACTTCCTACCCTATATCGCTACAAACCCAACAGCCCACATCTAAAATATAAAGTTATTACACAATTTATATAATTAATAATCAATTAAATATTTAAAAATCAATTAACAATTAATTGTTGATTAAGTGTTACCTAATTAACTTCCCACCATATACCCCTACGAACTCAGCAGCCTGCACCTGAAATAGAACTACAAAATATAACTATTACCCAATTTACATAATCAATAAAATTATTAATAATACATTATTTATTGTTAATTATTACTTAATTCACTTCCCACCCTATACCCCTACAAACATAGCAACCCGCTACGACAATATAAATTACTATTAGCAAATAGATTAAACATTATAAAATCACAAAAAATTACAAACTATATTTAAAAATATTATTAAGAACTATGCAAACAATAATAACCCAAAATTAATATATGAACTAAAACACATTATGATAATTAAAAAAATATATATATTTTTCAATTATATTATTGAAATACAAGTTACTTAACTTTGGTATCGCCTGATCTGGTAGAGACAATATCCAGCCACAGATTCCTCACCTTACGATTTCCCAGGATTCAGACTGGATCTGGAAGATTTTCGTAATCAGTCCTCCTGCGCTTCGGTAGGTGGTGTAGTTCGGCTCTGTGTGAGTCGTCGACGTTGACTGTGCCGGAAGTGACGTCCACGGCACCTATATATGCGCCACTCAGGTGTGCTGACGTCAGGTTCTTTTCACGATTTTCCACACCAGAAGCACGGAGTCATGAACAATACTGACCACGGGAGTGGAAAACTACGGCCCTGAAAGGTAGAAACCCTGCCCCTAAAAATGTATTTGCAGAGCGGGTAGGATGGGTGGATTAGTAAGGAATCTGCGACTAGATATACTCACTACCAGATAAGGCATTACCGGAGGTAAGTAACTTGTTTATCTGATAGAGACTTCTAGCTGCAGATTCCTTACATTTGAATAGATACCCAAGCCATACCATCCTGGCGGTGGGTGGCGGACAAATTTCATGCAAGGACATCCTGCATGACCGAATGGGCAAAATGCCCATCCTTACGGACCTGACTGTCCAGTTCTCTCAGGAACGGCTTTACCCATATCTCACTGAAAATTACAATACAGCAAATAGTAATAATCCACCCTGGCGAGGACAACAGGGTTGGACGAATAGGAAAGTCACTACCTTTTCGGATACTACAGACTCCGAAGGCGAAGGCTCCTCACACCAACCAGACATGTATACACCAACAGACAGGATCAATACGAAAGACCACCATCCAATAACCGTTTTTTAGGGAACAGATGAGGCAACTACTGCCCGAGATTTCAAAATCAACAGAGAGGATACTACCAGGAGCAGGACCAACCTCAGAAATATATGCAAACCAGGAGCAAACAGTACTGGAGAACCTAAACAATATACCGGTATTTCATTTATCTTCAGAAGCAATTGATGCCAACACTAAAGCACTTCTTACAAAAGGCCTCTCGTTTCTCCCTACTACCACTATCAACAAATTTGAACTCATGAAGGACTTGCTTTTATTCTTTCCTAGAATAAGATTAAAAAAATTCTTCATGACTAGAGAAACCAACTTGGATCCAAACACTTCGGGCTAAAACCTCCATCTAACTTTATCCCCAGTCAGGATCAGCTAGGACCGAAAGTTGAGATATTAGAAAAGGCAGTTATGACTAAGGTACAACAAGCTACCGGATTTGTCCCCTGACCTCTATACAATATGTCAAGGGAAGAAAATGTTGCCCTGAAACAACTTAAATTCAATGATAATACCACCATCAAACCCTGTGATAAGGGAGGGGGTATTGTGATTTTTGACACAGACCAATATAAAAACAAAATGAGAGAAATGTTGGGATCCCAGATACACTATAAAAAGATAAGAGGTGACCCAGAACCTATGGTCAAAAGGAGGATAGGCAATCTAGTTAAACAAAACTACGCAGGGGGAATTATCTGCGAAAAGGAGGCAGTTTCTCACTCCCACTCATACATGCATACCGATTATATATGGTGTACCCAAAACGCATAACGATGCACTTGATCCCCTCTAAGACCCATCGTATCCACCACTGGGGCGGCCACTGAACCCCTCTCCAAATACATCGACGTGTTTTTGAAACCCATTGTACACAAATTACCATCTTACTTGAAGGACACAGGTCACTTCATTTCTAAAATAGAGGGTCTTCCCTTCAATGATATGAGAGAATTTCTGGTAACTATGGATCTGGAGGCCCTCTACACCAATATCCCACAAGGTGATGCGCTTGAGGTGATACGTGAGGTTCTCCAAAAAGAAGACAACGGTAATAATCATGACTTTATCCTTGAATGTTTGGACATACTACTCAATGAAAACTTTTTCAAATTTGAAGGGGGCCTATATCAACAAATCAAGGGGGTCACTATGGGGCAGCATGCACTCCCAGCAGAGCATGCCTCTATATGGGCAACTTTGAATCTAAACATATATACAACGAGGTTGCCCCGTTCTTTGAGAATTTCCTCAACTGGTCACGCTTTATAGATGACACCTTTTTCATCTGGAGAGGAAACAAGGAAACCCTCACTGAATTTGTGCAATGGATCAATGCTTGTGATACCAACTTGAAATTTACTGCTCATATCAGTAATGAGAGAGTGTAATTCCTGGACGTGTGGACAGAACATCAAAACCAACAACTTCAAGTGTCTCTATACACGAAACCCACGGCCAGGAATACCCTCCTTCATTCATTTCAGCAGTTTTCACCCCAGATGTCAAAAACAAGGAACATCATTCAGTCAATTCCTACGCTTACGTAGGAATTGTACCACCATCAAGGATTTTCTGACACAGGCAGAGATCCTTAAACTGAAGCTGATCACTAGAGGATATCCTGAAAAATTGATAAAAGATTCCCTCAAAAGGGCATGTTATTACAACAGAGAAAGCATGTTTACCCCTAGGAATAAACACTAAGAAGAAAAATTGGTCTGTGTTACCAAACACTCAAACTTGGATGGTTAAATTAGACAAATTGTTAACACCCAATGGCACCTTTTGAAGATCAATAGCGATGAAAACAGACTCGCAAGACCACTATTTGCCTTCAGGAGAAACAACAACTTACGGAACCTATTGGTTAGGGCCAAAAGACCAGAAAAAAGCAACTTCTGTCAAAAGTACATTACAGGTTGTGGCCCCATAAAAGGCAACCATAAATGCTGCATGTGCCAGGCTCGCACCAATGTGATCGTGGCTGATACCATCAGAATAAATGACAGAACCGTCTATCTAAAGGACATCATCCAACATTATCGATCCTATCTTGTGCCCTTGTGGCTGTGGGTACATTGGTGAAACAGGACGTGAATGTAGGACCAGAATAGGGGAACATAAATCTAACATCCGCACAGATAAATGCGCAGCCCCCTTGATCCAACACTGGAAGGACCTAAAACACTCGGATAAAGACCTGAGGTAGACCATTATAGAAAAATCACATCCCAGAAAGGTAAAGACATGGTCGCCATTCGCAAGAAACGTGAGGTATTCTGGATTTTTACCCTCAAAACCCACAAGAAGGGCCTTAATGAACAGACCTCCTGGGGAAATGCCATATAAATACCTTTTGTTGTATGCATTCCTACTGTATGGTCACCCGGTCTCTATCTATCCCCTTATTTCTTTATTTCTTGGGCTGATAGAGATTTTTTGCCATCTTAGAGACTTTTGGTGCACCGCATGTCCAGCCATTTAAACCTACGGTTAAAGACAGTCACTTTTTAACTGTTCTCTTGATATGTGGCGCCCGTTCATGAATTTATTCAGACTCTTTATTTCCAATTATCTGCTTGAGAGAGTGTCGACTTTCTTTTAGGCCTCTCTCTCTCGTTGGTAGATTATTTTTGCTTTTTTTTCAGCACTACTTTTATCATTTGATTCCATGGGTTTTCTATTTATTTATGTTTTCTTTTCTAACATGGCCGCTGTTCTCCTGCCGGTGTAGTAGAGTTCACCTCCGGAACCCCAACCCTTCCGGGTCACGGGCACTCTTATCTCACATTTCCATGCGTCGAGCTACTCCTATCTATGGTAACGATGGTGTCTCGGTGATCAGGACCTCGCACCGTGAGATAGCTTGTAACCTTATCAGGTAAGTGTTTCGAGGCATGCAGCATCCACTTTCTCTTCTCTCCAGTAGTTTTCTTTGTGCTGCTTGAGAATCTACTTGCGTTCCTCCCACTAGCCCCATCTTGTGTATTCCTCGTATCCATGTGTGGTGATTCTGACCCTGGCATTGCAGCACTCCCTGCTTTGACCACATATTTGCTCCGATCCACTCTTTTGAGCTTTTATTGACGAGAGGGTGTGTTGTAGGTCGCAAAATGTATATTTATATTTACATTCACTTTTATTCAGGGGGCTTCGTCTCTAACCGAGTGGGGCTCTTGAGCTCCATTTGTATTTTCCACTTACCTATCCACTTAGCTGTGCTTACCATGGACAGACCTTGTGGGTATTACCATGCCCCGTTTACGCCTTCATTGAGGACAGACTATGGTCCCATTAGGGCACGGTTTACTCCAAGGCACGGGTGTATGTAATATGCCAGAACTTTTAGATACACTCATATTATGTATTTGCATATCTTTTTTCCTCTTTCAGAATGTATCTTCTATCCATGGCGGTCTTTTTACTATCCGCGCAGCATTTGGATATCGCTACATAAATATATATTTCCCTCAAACAAATCACATACGCATATCCTAGGGCTTCATTTCCTCCATTGTGTTTTTGGTCCAGAGCCATATTCACTCTACCCAAGGTATATTTATTTATTTTTCTTATTTCTGCTGTAGCTTTTATTGCCTTCCTTTTTAGTATCTTTCATCTCTTACGTAGTGCCCAAATCTTGTCACCAGGTCGCCATATCCCCAGCCAGGTTTATCGCACCAACTAGGCGACGCTTCTAGCCGATGCAGGCTGTATTTTGAGCCACGTTCAGGTAACTGTGATATGGTTATTCTAACTTCTATCCCTCACTAGGGGACGCAGTAGAGCACTTTGGTGACACACTGGGCTTTTCTATCTGTACACCCCTTATCTGTTACAGATTATTTTATTTGTTAATCTCCTTGGCAGTTCTGCGGCACTCTCTTTGGTTGAACGCGACTCAGTTGTATTCACAGTGTATTTTCTACTTTTCTCATCTATCTCATGTTGTGACATTGTCCACATAGGGCTATAAGGTTCTGTTATCTGTGCACGACTCCGTTTCCCTTTCTCTATATAGAAATAATTTGTGAGGATTGTTCACCCACCGCTGGAGCTCTAGTGTGCCGTTTATTAATTAGGGTTCACTATTGAAGTTATTATACTTATGGACGCTTTGCATAATTTTCAGACTTCCCGTGCTTTTGCTGCCCCCCTCACCTCATTTTCGAAGCGCCCTGAAGGTGTGACCCTCGTATCCGGGTCTCTCACCGAAACACGCGTCAGCGCATTTTTCCAACACGACTGGCGCAATTTTCCAACAAGACTGGATGCTAACATGTTTTTGCTTTTAAAAAAATGTTAAAAAATGTATAAAATAATTCAAAAGACACAATACTAACTGCTGATATTAATACAGCATCGCATAAGGAAATAGTGTGTATAAATATCTTTTTTGTTAGGTTTGGTTATTCATGGTTTCTGTGAATACTGGGTACTTGTTGAGCAGACCAGTTCTGTCTTTGTTTTGTCTATGTGTCTGAATGAGTGAATGAATGAGCGCTGTGTTGAAACAATTCATGATAATGTGGGGCCTATTTTGTACAACATTTATGATACACCTGTTTGGTTTGTAGGGGTTTCTGTAATTTTACATATAGATTTGTCTTTTGAATACATTTTATTGACTATTTATGACTAATTTATGTATATTGATATAACTGCACATTATAGATATGTACAATAAACTAATATATACATCTTGACAGTATGAAAGCTAATATTCACTATGTCATACATTAACGTCCTTTACTGCACACTGCTGTAGCCCTGCTTGGATGAGGTGACCTATTTCCCTTCATTCTAAATTGAGACGTTACGCCTTGTTAAAGAAATAGTTTTCAGGCAGTTGGGTTTGGTTCGTTTGCTTGTTGTCCAGGCAGTAATGTTTGGTAAATGTGTGAAAGGAAGCCCATACTGCCACCTGGCAGATATCCAGGACCGGAACTCCGCAGACTAACACAGTGGTCGCAGCTTTAGCTCTGGTGGAATGAGCTCGCAACACTTCAGGAGGTTGCTTCTTGGCCAATGCGTGGCAGATTTTGATGGAGAGCATGACCCATCTGGAGATGGTCTGCTTTTGCACAGCCCAACCTTTCTTTGCACCAACATACCCCACAAAGAGTTGGTCATCCACCCAGAACTTTCATGTGCGGTCAAGGTAAAATGCCAACGCTCCTTTTGGGTCCAGACGGTAGTCGCTCCTCTTCTTTAGAGGGATGTGGAAGAGCATAAAAAGCAGGCAGTGTGATGGATTGGCCTACGTGAAATGGAGTGACCACTTTCGGAAGAAAGGAGGATCTTACTCGATGCACCAGTTTGTCAGGATAGATTGAGAGATAAGGCGGCTTGGATGACAAGGCCTGAACCTCACTCACTCTTCGGGCATATGTAATATGCACAAGGAATGCTGTTTTAATTGTAGGAAGCATGAGGGGACAGTTATGGAGAGGCTCCAAAGGTGCACACATCAATATGGTTAAGACCAGATTAAGGTCCCACTGAGGCATAACAAATGGCGAAGGAGGGAAAAGATGAACAAGACCTTTCAGAAATCTATGTACAATAGGGGATTTGAAAAGGGAGGGTTGGTCAGGTAACTGCAAAAAAGCAGAAAGATGGCCCTTAAGAGTGCTCAGAGCAGAGCCCTGCTGGGCTAGGGAATGAATGAAAAGTAGAACCTCAGAAAGGGGATAAATGGATTTCTCTGCACATCATGCTACAATTTTTTTCCAACGGCAAGCATATACAGTCTTGGTGGAGGGGCGCCCGGCTGTTAAGATGACGTTGCAGACTTCGGGAGGAAGACTGAAAGCTGTCAACTGCCGCCACACAATCTCCATCCAAGAAGGTGGAGGCTGGGCAGGTTCTGGTAGAGAACCCTCCCCTGCTGCTGCGACAGAAGATACTCCCGAATGGGCAGACTGATTGGATGATCGATGGCCATGCTCAGTAGCTCGGGATGCCAGACTCTCTGTGCCCATTCCGGAGCCACAAGAATGACTTGGGCCCGGTCGTTTTTGATTTCTTGAGTACTCTGGGTGGGAATGGTATGGGTGGAAAGGTGCAGAGAAGGCCTGTGCTCCACTCGAGATAAAAAGCGTCTCCGAGAGATCTGCCTTGGAAACTCCAGCGCGCAAACGTGCTGACATTGCGTATTCTTGGCAGAGGCAAACATATCTAGACAAGGCTCTACCCACTGTTGAAAGAGACCTTGCGCCACCACCGGATGGAGCCACCATTCGTGATCTGTTAGGCATCGACGGCTGAGTTTGTTCACCCTGGCAATCAGAGAGCATGCCAAGTGTTGAACTACTATGGATATGACCTGATTTTCCAGCCATTTCCAAAGATGCAGTGCCTCTTTGACAAAGGTCCACGACCCACCCCGCCCTGTTTGTTGCAGTATCACATGGCTATGGTTTTGTCCGTGAACAAAGGCTTTCAATGCAAGACGGATCGCACCGAGCTCCAGTACTGATGTAGAGTCCGGATTTGGCCGGAGACCAGAGTCCTCTGATTCCCACCTCTCCCAGATGGCTGCCCCATCCCAGGAGTGATGGAACTGTCACCACTGTAAGATCTGGTTGTGGAACAGAGAGGGGTCTGCCTCTGACCCAGTCATGATTTGTGAGCCACCACTGCAGATCTTTCACAGTTCCCTCCGAGATCTGGACCATGTCGGAGAGATTCTCCTGATGCGGTTCTTATTTTAACATCAGGTCCCGCTGCAGAGTCCGCATATGCCATCTGGCATGAGTCACCAACAGGATGTGGGAGGCCATGAGTACCAACAGTCTCAAGGTTTGACTCACCGAAATCTAGGATAGAGGCTGAAACATCAGTATCATAGCCTGAATATCCTGGACTCGCCACTCAGGAGGATAAGCCCGAAACTGCACTGTGTCCAGAACAGCTCCGATGAAAGGAAGCCTCTGAGAGGGAGTCAGGTGTGACTTCGACATGTTGATAGTGAACCCCAGCAAGTGTAGAAGGTCCACTGTAGTCTGGAGGTGGGAGACGACAGTCTGGGGCAAGCCCGCCTTCAACAGCCAGTCATCCAGATAGGGGAAGACTGCCACCCCTGATCCCCGCAGATGAGCTGCAACCACCCCCATCACCTTGGTGAACACCCGAGGGGCGCTGGTAAGGCCAAAAGGGAGCACGGTAAACTGAAAATGCTCGTGGTCTACTGTGAACCGCAGGTAACACCGGTGGGCAGGCAGGACGGGAATGTGGAAATATGCATCTTGCAAGCCTAACAATACCATCCAGGCTCCTAGGTCCAGCGCAGACAGGACTTGAACTAAAGTGAGCACTTTGAACTTCTCCTTCTTGAGGAAGTAGTTGAGAAGTTGAAGAGCCTTAAGTCTAGGATAGGACGAAGCCCTTCTTCATTTTTGGGCACCAGGAAGTAGCGGGAATAACAACCATAAACGACTTCTGGCGTCTGTACCCACTCTATGGCACCGTTGGCCAAGAGAGCCATAACTTCCATTTGGAGAAAGCACAGATGATCCTCCATCAGTTAGTCTTGAGATGATGGCATGGAGGGAGGGGTGTCACGCAGGGGAGTTAGTAGCCCCTTCGGACGATTTGCAAAACCCACCTGTCTGATGTTATGGACTGCCAGTGAGGCAGGTGATGGCGAATCCTGCCACCAACTGTGTGCCCATGTTGGTAAGAAGGCAGATTAGGAGGCTTTGGAGGATGTAGCTGGTGGGGGGTGGTGGAGGGACCAGACCGCTGGCTGCCTGACCCACGGGATCTGTGGGTACTGTGCCTGTGGCCATGCAGAGGCTGGGGAGCATTTGTGGAGCAATAGCTGGGAGGGTGTTGACACGGCTGGAAGCCCCTTCTGTGGCCACGAAAGGAGCGAAAGGCGGATTGAAGATGACGTGAGGCCATAGAAAGGACCAAGGACATGGCCGTAACCAGACTGTACTTGAAGTACTCCAGCACGGAATCCGCCTTGACTCCAAAGACAAGGGTGCCATCAAAGGACATGTTCATATGAGAGGATTGGACATCCCCTGAAAAGCCAGACGCCCTAAACCAGGCATGGCACCTCAAGGCCACCATTAATGAAACCGCTCGGTACAGAGAGTCAGTCGTGTCAAGTCCACAACGGATAGTGAACTTCGTTGCATCTCTCCTATTGGCAACAGCCTGAGAGAGTATGGCCGGGGTCTCCTCCGGGACTGTGGGCAGCACCTGCGCAACCATATCCTACAGAGCATGGGTATAACGGCCCAAAAGGCATGTGGTGTTTATGGACCGCAATGCCAGGCTGGCGGAAGAAACCATCTTCTTCCCTAAAGAGTCCAGCCTCTTGGATTCCCTATCCGGTGGAGCGGAAGGGAATGCACCTTGGGATTTGGAGGCTTGGACCATAAAGCTCTATGGGGCAGGGTGCTGGGTGAGAAAGTTTGAGTCCCCTGGGGCGTGGCGGTAGGAGACTGTCCTATTCAAAGGAGCCCCTGTGCGGGGTTTGGACCAGGTCCCCAAAAGGACATCAGTGATGGTGTAATTTGACTGGAGTAACGGTTCTGAGGGGAGGACTCCAGGTTGCAGCACTTCTGTCAGGACGTTAGTCTTGACTGCCGCTGAGGACAACTGAAGGTCAAGAACCTCACCCACCCTCTGCACCAACATTGCATAAGAAGCTCCCTCCTCCATAGCCACCAGGGGAAGAAAGCATACTAGTATCTGCAGAAGTATCCAATCCGCTGGCTGCACCCAGTGCCTCACACCAGTCCATGTTAAGGTTTTCTTCGTATGGCTGGTATTCCTCCCCAAGTCCTAACCCAGGGCAATAGGGCTCAGGCTTCGATATAGGAGACAAGGCTCCTGTCGGCAGCGGATACAGCGTTGGGCGATGCCCCACCGTCTCCGTATCGGAGTTGTGGATCAGAATGGGGATGGCTCCACCGGTGGGTGCCAGCAGCGCCGGGAGCATTGGCATTGGGACCGGCGCTGGGTAAGTTCAAGATGGTACGACCGGCACCGGTCCGGATACAGGAATGGATCCATGGGGCCTAACTGGAGCCAGGGCCTGAGCAGCTGGCACAGAACCTGGTGGAGCCCCTTTCAACCCCGCGGGGCCCGAAGCCAGGCCGGTGGGGTCGTGCCGTCCAAATAAGAGGCACAGGGCCTCATAAAACTCATAGTTGGGCGGGGGTTGCTCCAGCTCCCGGAAAGTCGGAGAGGCGCGGATTCGGCCCAGGAGCAGGCTCTACCGAGGAGCCAGGCCTTGAATGACAACGCTCTCTTGCCGGCCGAGAAGTCCAAGACCTCTTCGACGTCATCTTCTTGTGTTGAGACTTACCCAAATGTCCCAAGGATTTAGAGTGGGACAAGGACCTCGGACTCCATGACTGCTCCAGAGACATTCCCCTCGACCGGGACCTCGAGTGTCGATGCGTCGCTTGCCGAGCCACCATGAGGTTGAGGGACCGATCTCACAAGACCTTAGGATTCATGGCGCGGCAGTCAGAGCACGACTTCGGGTCGTGGTTGAGTTCGAGACACCACAGGCATTCAAGATGCAGATCCATCACCAACATCGGTCAGTGAAAGGCTCCACAGGGCTTGATGCCAGCTTTCCTGGAGGACATCCCTCCCACACCAGGAGGAAATAAACCTCGAGTCAACAAAAAGACAAAAAATTCCAGTCAAACAGTGACTGAGGGATAGCTCTTCACCGGATCAGCGCTGGCTATTGCGAAAATGAAAGAACTGATGTCAGAGCGCCTGGGTGGCACCTATAGAGGTGCCGCAGACATCACTTTCGGCGCTGACGCCACCGATGATGCACACAGAGCCAAACAACGCCACCTACTGGCACGCATTTCTGCTGTAGCTTTTATTGCCTTCCTTTTTAGTATCTTTCATCTCTTACTTAGTGCCCAAATCTTGTCACCAGGTCGCCATATCCCCAGCCAGGTTTATCGCACCAACTAGGCGACGCTTCTAGCCGATGCAGGCTGTATTTTGAGCCCCGTTCAGGTAACTGTGATATGGTTATTCTAACTTCTATCCCTCACTAGGGGACGCAGTAGAGCACTTTGGTGACACACTGGGCTTTTCTATCTGTACACCCCTTATCTGTTAAGGATTATTTTATTTGTTGGTCTCCTTGGCAGTTCTGCAGCACTCTCTTTGGTTGAACGCGACTCAGTTGTATTCACAGTGTATTTTCTACTTTTCTCATCTATCTCATGTTGTGACATTGTCCACATAGGGCTAGAAGGTTCTGTTATCTGTGACAAGGCCTGAACCTCACTCACTCTTCGGGCATATGTAATATGCACAAGTAATGCTGTTTTAATTGTAGGAGGCATGAGGGGACAGTTATGGAGAGGCACCAAAGGTGCACACATCAATATGGTTAAGACCAGATTAAGGTCCCACTGAGGCATAACAAATGGCGAAGGAGGGAAAAGATGAACAAGACCTTTCAGAAATCTATGTACAATAGGGAATTTGAAAAGGGAGGGTTGGTCAGGTAACTGCAAAAAAAGCAGAAAGATGGCCCTTAAGAGTGCTCAGAGCAGAGCCCTGCTGGGCTAGGGAATGAATGAAAAGTAGAACCTCAGAAAGGGGATAAATGGATTTCTCTGCACATCATGCTACCATTTTTTTCCAACAGCAAGCATATACTGTCTTGGTGGAGGGGCGCCCGGCTGTTAAGATGACGTTGCAGACTTCGGGAGGAACACTGAAAGCTTTCAACTGCTGCCACACAATCTCCACCCAAGAAGGCGGAGGCTGGGCAGGTTCTGGTAGAGAACCCTACCCTGCTGCTGCGACAGAAGATACTCCCGAATGGGCAGCCTGATTGGATGATCGATGGCCATGCTCAGTAGCTCGGGATGCCACTCTCTGTGCCGCTGAGGACAATTGAAGGTCAAGGACCTCACCCACCCTCTGCACCAACATTGCATAAGAAGCTCCCTCCTCCATAGCCACCAGGGGAAGAAAGCATACTAGTATCTGCAGAAGTATCCAATACGCTGGCTTCACCCAGTGCCTCACACCAGTCCATGTTAGGGTTTTCTTCGTATGGCTGGTATTCCTCCCCAAGTCCTAACCCAGGGCAATAGGGCTCAGGCTTCGATATAGGAGACAAGGCGCCTGTCGGCAGCGGATACAGCGTTGGGCGATGCCCCACCGTCTCCATATCGGAGTTGTGGATCAGAATGGGGATGGCTCCACCGGTGGGTGCCAGCAGCGCCGGGAGCATTGGCATTGGGACCGGCGCTGGGGAAGTTCAAGATGGTACGACCGGCACCGGTCCGGATACAGGAATGGATCCATGGGGCCCAACTGGAGCCAGGGCCTGAGCAGCTCGCACAGAACCAGGTGGAGCCCCTTCCAACCCCGCGGGGCCCGAAGCCAGGCCGGTGGGGTCGTGCCGTCTAAATATGAGGCACAGGGCCTCATAAAACTCATAGTTGGGCGGGGGTTGCTCCAGCTCCCGGAAAGTCGGAGAGGCGCGGATTCGGCCCAGGAGCAGGCTCTACCGAGGAGCCAGGCCTTGAATGACAACGCTCTCTTGCCGGCCGAGAAGTCCAAGACCTCTTCGACGTCATCTTCTTGTGTTGAGACTTACCCGAATGTCCCAAGGATTTAGAGTGGGACGAGGACCTCGGACTCCATGACTACTCCAGAGACATTCCCCTCGACCGGGACCTTGAGTGTCGATGCGTCGCTTGCCGAGCCACCATGAGGTTGAGGGACCGATGTCACAAGACCTTAGGATTTATGGCACGGCAGTCAGAGCACCACTTCGGGTCGTGGTTGAGTTCGAGACACCACAGGCATTCAAGATGCGGATCCATCACCGACATCGGTCAGTGAAGGCTCCACAGGGCTTGATGCCAACTTTCCTGGAGGACATCCCTCCCACACCAGGAGGAAATAAACCTCAAGTCAACAAAAAGACAAAAAATTCCAAACAGTGACTGAGGGATAGCTCTTCACCAGATCAGCGCTGGCTATTGCGAAAATGAAAGAACTGATGTCAGAGCGCCTGGGTGGCACCTATAGAGGTGCCGCAGACATCACTTTCGGCGCTGACTCCACCGATGACGCACACAGAGTCAAACAACGCCACCTACTGGCACGCATGGGGTGCTGCTCATGAAAAATCTTCCGGATCCAGTTTGACGCCTGGGAAATCCTAAGGTAAGGAATGTGCTGCTAATAGTCTTGATCAGATAACTATATTAACAACAACTATATTCTTGACAACGATATTACTGAGCTGAAAAAACCAATGTTCTTGGCGATATTTCTGCTTCGCAATATTTTTGTATCACAATATTTTTTTAACATATTTCTATCTCCCGATATTTGCAACTTGATATTTTGTCCAAATACCCTTTTTCCTCCAAGAAACCCACGTGATGGGTAACAAGTGTCCATTCCTGGCTTGAATGGGCTTCTCGAAGGTGTATCATATGCAGGTTTCACCAAGGGATCAAAGGGAGTCAAAGACACAGAAGGTGATGGGAGGATCCTTGCAATAATCTAACCACTGACAATTGCTTTGGGTAGCACTGTAACCCATCGTTCTTTTGCCCAACATGCCACCTCAGATTAGATCCAGCTATATGCCTATCAATCTTGACCCTGTTCCAATAGGAACAATCTAGCTCAAACTGCCAAGCTAGGTCCTCTCTTGACCGGAACACAAGCAACCCAAGACCGGTTTTACCGTGATTCACAGCTTTCATCACTTTTTTGTATACTTTTGATCAAGGGGAGTGGCCATCCTCCTACGCAGAGGATTATCATTCTAAGTTAATCGGGTCAGGCAAGAACCCCTAGGTAGGTACCAGGGGTAACCGGGTTACTGTACGGGACTCCACTTACGATACTGTGCCTATACAGACCCCCCAAACAGCAACCTATCTCGAAATGGTGGGAGACTGTTGGCGCAATTTCCCCAAGGACTGGGACTAAAAGAAGGCAACTTTAATGGGGTGGGACAGATCAGAGGGGGGAAGCAGGGGTGCCTGCTGTTGAGGGAACCCTACTGGCATAATTCATGGCAGATTTGGGCCTTACAGATTCATGGTAGGTGCTCCATCCCCAAGGATCCTTTTTCCACCCTCATTCAGGCTCAGAAGCCTCCCTGAGTACCATGTGGGAAGCTTTTAAAGTCACCTTAATGGGCGAGATTATCAGCTATCAGACTAGGGTCAAGAGGAGACATCAGCAGACTATCTTCAATTTGGAGGCCCATGTTTTGGAGCTGGAGGGCCAGCAGCTGCTCTCCCAGTCGCTGACCTCCCTTCATAACCTGCTGTATTCTTAGGAGACGCTTAGAAAGCTAGATGAGGTCAAACAGTCTTGGAGAGTGATCCAGAGCTGCATCTACCAATAGGGCAAAATACCGATCAAAACGATAAATTGATTATGCTCACATGTGCTGCAGCAGAACCCGGCAGCAGCCATTGAGATGGAGGAAGGGACCATGCTCAGAGGGGATGAGGCCATAGTTCAAGAATTTGCATCATACTACACAGAACAGGCGCCCTGTGATGACATCGTATTTTATTAGGGACCTCTCTACTTGCAGCTTTGACCCAGTGGAGAGAGCATCTTTGGAGGACCCTATCACAGCAGAAGAGCTTTGCTTGGCATTGGGACAAGTGAATGCCAGAAGGCCTGGGGGCCCAATGGGATCCCTGCGGAGTTCTTTAGACTGTTCACCAGTATATTAATCCCATACTTGACTGCTATGTTGACAGAGGCAGCGACACAGGGTTCCTGTCTGCAGATCTCCACATGGCAGAGATAGTGGTCATTCATAAACCAGGGCGACCAAGATAGTGGTGCTCGTCCTACTGCCTGATCTCCTTAATAAATATAGAAGTGAAAGTATTGACCAAGATCCTGGCAAACCACCTAATAAAAGTTATTAGTTCGCTCGTGTCACAAGACCAGTCCGGCTTCATACTGAAACGGGTGACACAACACAATGCCTTGGCTTATACTGGCAAGCTGCAGGGTCCACTAGCATTGTTACTGGCAGACTTCAAGAAAGCTTTTGATTTGATGGGACTACATGTTCCTTTTGCTGGAGAAACTTAATTTTGGCCCTAGGTTCTGCCAGTATGTCAAATTCCTATACACAGAAGTGGGAGCTCATGTCCGGATCGGGAGGGTCACTTCCGAAGTCTTTACAATCGTCGAAGTACTCAACAGTGACGTCCCCTCTCCCTCCTTCTCTTCCCACGAGTTATAGGGCCTCTGGTGCAATTGGTTAGGATCGATGCTCAAATTAAGGGATTTGAATGGACCCCCGGAGTAGAAGACAGGATAACATTATATGTGGATGATGTGCTGGTATTTTTGCGTAACCTGAAGTGTCCGGTCCACGCAATCCTGCACTTGAGGAAGGTCAGAAGAGGACTGAACTTGCTGTCTGAGATCTGTGAAGAGCCCTGGAAGGACTGGACCTGCTCTCTCTTGAACGTAGAACACAAAGTGGACTCCAAGGGCCATAAGGCTATCCTCCTGTTAAAGCTACAGGAACACAACAAGATACAAAAGACCTTTTCCTGCAACTGCCAAGTGACTACTGGACCCTGCTGTTTGGTCTCTGACACCCTGTGATTCTCTAAGTGCCTCCCCTGAAGTCCTGGGGTCTTCAGAAGTGAGTTTCTGTCATGTATTGGGACTTAGGGACTTAAGTCAGAAGGTAAAATCTTTGACCAGGATGAACCTAGTTTGTGTATCTGTCCCACGCTCTGTCGGGGTGTGCCAAATTGCACCTCGGTCCCAGACAATGGGGACTATTGACCATCATTGACACTTTACGGTTCTTGGAGCTATTCCTACTTAAATATAAACATTAATATCTCTGGTTCCCCTTACCGGGTTTTTGTCATTCTAGTTTCATTTTGTTTGTTAAAATTTTTATTTGATTTGGGATTTTTATTGTTTTATATTTCGATTTTATTACTGTTTTGGTACTGCATAAATACTTTACACATTACTCCAAGTTAAGCCTAACTGCTCTGTGCCATAGTTACCAGGGGGTTGAGCTCAGGTTACTTTAGTGAGTTTGAGGGTTCACCACGACAAGGGTAGTGATTATTCTTTATTGGGGCAGTCACTGTCCTCAAATAATCCAATTTCTTACAAGCTGTAAAGGATATACTCACACACACACACTGTAAGATTAAATCTAACAGTACCAAGCCAATCTTCCAGGCCAGCACAGGACGAAAAAGCATGGAGACAAAGCCATAAGGATGCAGTGTCCTTGATCTGGAACTTCCCGGAATGTAGCACAAGAGTCAAGCCAAACCTCTCTGCTTCAAGAAGAATCTAAAGATAGTCTGATCTCTACAGTTGCATAACATTGTGACCATCATCTTTCCAACTGAGGCCTACAGCCACGCCACCTTGAAGAGCACTTTAAAATTGATCCTCTTAAGACTGGTTGACTAAGATATGCATGATTATCCAGGTCTACTTGAACAGATAAACTGACACAATTGAAGAGAAAAATGAAGTCAGCAAAACTCGTATTGGATCAATTTAGCACTACAAAGGTGCAAGGTGTCACTAAAGCTTAGCCGAAGACTGAAAAAAGTTACTCAGATATTCTGAAGATGCTGCAAAATCTTGAGCCCCTCCAAAAGGTAAATGTATGTTGGCTTCCTAGTTCAACGTTACATGATTCAATAATACAGTTGGATTATTTTATCTGAAAGGGGTTGTTTGTACAGTAGGCAGAGCTAATGTTTTAACATGAAAATAAACACATCTCCAAGGTCACTGACCATAACGCAACACTAATATTTATTTTAAATATCAATCCCTGCATGGTGAAACCACAAATCTATTACAGATTGAAGCCCCTGGAAAAGGAGCAGTTGTTTGAGATACAGTCCATGTGCCTAAGAAACAGTATACATTACTCAGCATCATAATTCTGGTACTCTACGGACCGCATTTACTATATTCTGATGCACAACAGCGCAGCAAGCCTTCCTGCTGCGCTGCCGTGTGCCAAAATAAAAGGGCAGGAATGTGCCATATCTACAAGTTACGGCACATTCCAGTTCTTCTCCCCTGCACCGGAGCACAGACAGCAGCCGTGCATCAACACAGACACCCGTGAGCCATGGTGCAGGGGTGCCTGCGTTGTAGGGATGGATTTTCCTCTTTCTATGTGCGCTGCAGAATGCAGCACGCATAGAAAGAGGAAAAAACGAGGAGAAAAAAAAGCATTTCTCCTCGTTGTGCCAATCCTATGCCTCCCCTGGGGAAGCATAGGATTCTAACACATTCCCAGCTTTACAAAATGTTGTACATCTGGGAATGTGTCAGGTTCCATGGATGTTGCAAGGGAACATCCACAGCAAGACCCATGGAACACCCATTTCACGCAGAGTAATGCCTGAAAAGGGCCCATATTTACAAGGCCATGACAAGTCACGCAGGGTGACTTTACGTGGCCTTGTAAATATGGGCAAGCCCATTGCGCTGTCAGTGCGCCAATAAAAGTGACGCACAACGGCGCAATAGGCTTGTAAATGAGGCTCTACGTATTTAAGCATCTTCAGTCATGTTCAAGGGACGTCAAATTCCATGACACCAGATCATATGCATTTATCTTTGAAATTAGACCACATCACTTGTGGCCCCATCTGTGCCCAAGCATAGATCACAGCAAGTGCTGCTAGCATCCCTTGCACCAGTTTCTCTTCTTTTTCGAAACCCTACTGCTTTCTGTGGATAAAAATATTTTTAGACATTTTTGTAATGCACAATATACCCCAGGAATATCAACACGCTTCAGTGGAGTTCATATTACACAGTCCCCTTTCCCTTTGGAGTGATGAAAACTTGCAGTATATTTCGCAAAGCCATATGATTTTCTGATGTGGTACTTCAGAGAAACAATACATTCTGGATATTACCAGATGGGTGTGTTTTCAAGATAAGGAGGGTGCGGGTGACTCTGGCTTGATATCCAGCATTTGGGTCTTAAGAGGTTTGTTGAATATTAGAAGGTAGTACATTCTACTGATTTTGGGCTCGCCTATGAATGAGCTGCCTCCCAAGTTCGTTTTGTGGAATTTGGGAAAAGACATTGTGAGGGTGTAGACTCCTATGGATAAGCAGATCTATTTTTTTATGGTGAGCGTGTCTCCTACGTAGAAGGGTTGTTTAGTGTATACAGCTTTGTGAATGAAATCTAGATATCTGAAAGTCAAGTGCAATTTTATGGTAATCCACTGGAGTAGAAGAGATCAGCGGCAAGTCTGTGACTGAAGGACTAAGGGTTCCACTGTTACTACAGTAAATAACACGTACTTGCTAAATGTCCCACCCCTTTAGCTCTATGCATCAGGACATTACCAAAGATGACGGGCCTAGAGGGGCGGCAGCTGCAATGTGAAGTGCTGATTTAACAATAAAGGTTATTCTAACAAGACCCAAAGGGACATCTACTGCATCACGTCTACAGAAAGTATGCAGCATTTTTCCATGGCCCAGTTGGCTAGTTTAAAATTGTCTACCTATAAATGCCTCGAAAATGTTTAACTGGCCTCACCAGTACGAGCACGCAATCCTAAAGATGGGTGTAAACCAACAATGAAACCAGCATGTGATATAGGGGCCTTAGCCATTTTTCTTGGTACATGAATACTGTAAACAACAATTTCTTGAGTGAATGAATAATAACTAGTTTCATTAAAAAACAGGAAACACAGAGAAACTCAGCCTTTGGAAAGAAGGTTCACTTGTAGGAAGAGGCCAGACGATTCCCTATACTCGTGTCCTACCAACATCATGAACTATTGGGCTGGTGGGGTGAAAACACACAAATAATCATCCGATGAATCATAAAATTGATTGCACATTGACTATGTTATGGTCGAATCAGTCTTACCTCAGATGACTTACTTAACTCATAACCTTTGTTCCTTAAAACATTGTTTGGCACCAGACTAGGTCATGTCTCTGAGATATCAATAAAATGGCCCAACTCAATACTATGATAACTCATTTTAACAATCTGAGATGGAAAACAATTTAAAACGAGGAACGGCTGAGTTTGACCTTCCTGGATGTATTTTTCACCTGAGAAAGCACCAGGGGGTCCTTTGTTTTGTGGTCCCTTTGATTTTTATTCTGGATCTACAACATCCCTGAGTGATAAGGACCCTGTAACTTCAAGCAAGAGTCTCCGGGAGGGGAATGGAGGAAAACACATTCATGCTTTTTACCAACGCATGTTCGTCAAACAAGGCTCTCAAAAACAGATACGTGAGGTGACTTTGCCTTAACTGCAGGTACCTACAGAGGCCTCAGGATATAGGTTGCGGTTTCTTCAAGGTAGGCCTCTCTGTAAAGTATTTGTTGGGGGCGCTGAAGCTTCAAGAGGGTGCCCTATGAGCGTCACATACTTCCAGGAGGAGACCTCTCAACCTCAATCCTGCATGTAGGGCTCAATGAAGTCCAATACTGCTATCCAATACCAGCGAATCAAGGCCAAAGCCTTGCAGCAGCTAGACTTCTGATCCTTTAGCATCTACAAGTATGGCACCTACACAATAAAGGAGCCATACCAGGAAACTTAAGGCAGATATCAGTGCATATGACTGAATTAACTTGTGCCAGTAACAATGGTAACATTTGGTGCAGCCAAGGATGATGTTGGCTTTAATTTGGAATCCAGTTCCTTCAGTACTGGGGGCACACTTTGAGACGTCGCCAGATTAGGCTGCAGCACCGTTAAGAGCCCCAGTGTTAGCACAGGAGGTATCACAGAATTGCCCTAAGTATGAGCTCAAATGTACTTTATTGCTGCTTCTGGAATTAGACCTGAAGGGCACAACTAGGAAGATCCAAATGTTAGAGCTAAGTGGCAACGTAGTGGTCAACTGCAGAAGCAAGATCATATGGTTGGTGACATCTTTAATGAAGAGGTAATTTAGGAAGCTAGCCTTGAAAAGTCTCAGTTTATTTAGAGTTTGACGGACAGGATGCTCCACCACAAACATTGATCGGTACCCTGTCTGCCAAATATCAGTTACCTCGCTCTATTCATAGCCTGGCACACCGTCATGCTTCTTTCCCAAAAGCCTCCGCTGGCTCTGCTGTGGAAATCTTTCACTGTTGATGTGACTCTCATTGGGTAGTCCATCAAAGTACCTCAGCAGGTCCAGTCTATAAAGAGCGGATATTCAGATGTACTTTTTTTCCTGTTTAGGAATGCCAGGGAAAGCCGGGCAGTCTGGAAAAACTCCCGGCATGTCAGAGAAATTTATTTTCAAAAACAAACTTCCGCTTTGATAGTTTGTTTTTGAAAAACAAATAACTTTGCTGTGTGGGAAGCACTGAACATGCACACCAAAGCATTAATGCCTTCAGAGTAGGCAGTGTTGTGGTGGGACCTCAGAAGGCACAGAGATCTCGGCTCTAAATGTGGCAGGCTGTAGTCTGCCAGGACAGTGGACTACATTCCTTCACTGCTCTGCTAGAATGAAGTACAGCCTGCTAAGAGCTAAATAAGCCCCTAAATCGTCTTTCCTAAATTATTCAAACAAAACAGATCCATGCAGCAAAGTAAGCAGTTAGCGGGCCCTAACTTATAGAGAAGTGCATAGGTTAGATATATGGATGACTATGACCCAGCTGGTAAAGACAGTGTCGGAAGGGATCTGAAACTTGTAGAACCAGCAGTCTTTGAACACTGAATTTGAGACACAAGACGGCAGCCCAGAGAATGATTCTATAAAGGAGAGCTCAGGGAAAATCTCCCTTCAAAGGCAAAACACTGTGCAATCAGAAAGGGCTCTATAGAGCACAAGCACCTCATTCAGCCAGAGGAGGGCCCAAGTAATCTTATGGATTTAAAACTATGTATAAATTTAGCAGGGAACCCATCTACGCCACGGCCTCCGGGCATCTCACCCTACATACCCCTCTGAACCTGCGGCATTGACCCCGCTGCACCAAATCTTACGCACATCCTCTGCCTCACATTTAGTGTCCACACTTTATCATACTTTATATACGGATGCCGCGTACCCCCCGTGCGCATCCCGTGCCAACTGGGAGGCGGAACTCGGTCGGGATCTCACTGACGAGCAGTGGTCGTTTTGCTGCAGACAGACGGAGCAGGTCTCCTCTAATAGCAGACTCCGCATCATCCATTATAGATTCCTACACCGCAGCTACTACACACCAGCTAGGCTCCACAGGCTTGGTTTACGGGACACACATAGCTGCGACAGATGTAAAGCAGAACATGCCGACTTCCTACACCTTGCCTGGGGCTGCCCTGAGATACTTACCTACTGGCGTCAGGTCCTCTTGGCCCTGGACTCTATGACGTCTGCATCTATCTCCCAGTCGCCACTCATAACTCTCCTTGGGTACACTGAACACATTCCTGCCAAGCATCGGAAGTTCGTGTCCTTTTGTCTGGTACTGGCAAAGCGGCGGGCGGCTTGCAGATGGGGTCGGGCCGGGCACCTAAATTTAAGGATTGGCTGGGAGACCTAATTCTTTGGCAGGAACAAATCTGTACATATGCTGAACTACTTCCCCACACCTCACGACCCCGTGACATATGGGGCCCGCTACAGACATACCTGCTGGAGCACACACCCACCGACGCGGACGAACCTTGAGACCTGCTCGCACTACCCCTCGAACACAATCACAAGTGTACGCGCCGCGGCCTTTGCTGACACTGACCTAGTGGAATACATCCCCTCTCCCCCCTATCCTGGATACCCTGTGCTTAATCCCCCTGACCTCCCACATGCACCGTTATCCGTCCGATACACTCTGTGAGCTACTTCCCTACCCCTTCACGTGTCCCCTCACTGTTCCCTGGCAACAGCTACTTGTCCCTATCGATTGCTGTCATTCGCTCTTATTATTATTGGTGTCTTTTGATTCATTCTACATTCTTACTGTTCCTGATGCAAATGTAAATTTATTGCAACTGCTGAAATCTTGATTGTATGATTTTCCTGTTTTCTTTTGGAAACTCAATAAAAAAAATAAAAATTTTTTTTTAGCAGGGAACATTAGTAAGAAGGAAAGTTTAGGCAATGGAAGTTGAGAATGTGAGGGACCTTTGAATTACTGGGCATGCATGCCAGTAGCATATGAGAGAAAGTCTGAGGCACACGCTCTTGAATGGCCTAATGTAATTGGACATCTCATTGATGGGATGAAGCTGATTGGGAGATAAGAGTAACTGGAGCCACAGTGCTCTCACTGCATCTATTGACACATCCACCTCTTCAAGATGTGATTATATGTCAAGAGCAAAGGCCCTTAATGTGTGCAAACAATTTTCATTCCTACTTTCCCACCAGCCATAGTGATTAAAAGTTACCATGGAAACAGAACTGTAACCCGTTGCATTCTAGCATGCTATGTTATTGTAATGAGTGCTCAAACAGTATGAGGATTGTATGAAAGGGGAAAGTGCTTAAGTAAATGAGAATAACGTCTTTGGTGTTTGACTACCTTATTTGTTTATGAACCGTGAGTGAGACTGTTTGATTCACTTAAGGAAATGATTGAAATCACAGGCATGGTGTTTTGCTTGTAGGTTCACTTTGAATAGCTTTTCATTAGTTTTTGTTTTATTGTTGCAGGATTAAAGTTGCCCTCTGTGGATTGGTAAGACTGTGGGGAGGTGTGCATGCACTGCCTGAATAATCTGCTTTGTGGCAAGCTCGAGCTGTCACAGTCTTGGGCTCTGGTGAGGTTACCGCTATCTGTCTTGACATGCGTAGATATGCAGTGGATTCATAATCTTCATGAAGTGGTGTTTGCTTCAAATGAAGCACAAGGCTTATTTTCTATTTTGTGAACTCAAACTTGCCGCAGGTATTATGTATATCTGAGCCAATTGATGTGGAGGAGTGCGTTGCTTGAGATTCTGCAAAACTAGATATGGGGCTATTTAGATATGAGAAAAACAATGTTAATATCAGTTTTTGTTCTGAGGTGGACATGCTGGATTAAGAATTCGGTCAATAGAGTACAGAATAGGTTGGATCTTCTGACGGATTTCACAATTTTAGCACCAGGCTAGCTTGAGTCCCAATGCTAGGTGCAGCTTGTGAAAGCACTGATTTAGGGTTTCATTACTGTTTAACTGAACACTCTTAGCTGGTTGTGGAGCCTGCAAGTAGAATAGGTAAGAAGACCAAATAATAATTTTGTTAATGACTCATATTAACCTATAAAGTGGATTCCAAGGATCTTGTGGGATGCAGTAATACATGCGTAAAGGTCGCGGCTCATTTTTTAACAGAAGCCATGACTCCTAAAGGTAGGAGGGAGGTTCAAGTGTATTCTGAAATCAAAAAAATGGTCAAATGCTTCCACTTTTTCACCTTTCTATTCTAGACAGATTACAAAGGCATCATCTTAGGTTGTGCTAAGACTTTAAACTTGCACAAAGTTAGAGCCTCCGTCCTTGACATAAAAGAGGTCTTTTCTAAGCCTGCAGTGACATGAAAATTGGAATACGGGTTTTCATACCCGTTATTTATGTGCAGGACATTTATATTTCTCAAAAGACAGATAGATGTGTATTAGATTTTATGAGTTAATACCTGTTTTTACTGCCTGTGTTGTTTCTTTTTTCTTGGTCAATACGAAGACTGAGAAATAAAAAGGAAATCTCAGTTTGAGATCTGGATTTCTGACCTCTTTGAATGTTCAAGACTACAAGGAGTTTTCTTGATTCTTGAGACCTTGGCTTACATACAATTATATCCTTCAGTTAATCATTCAACAACTTTTTCTGGTTTCTGAGTGTTAGCATAATTGGGGTAGAATTGTAGAAGCCAATGGCTTCCCTATATGTGTACTTCCTTGTTTCCATGGTATTTTGTACTAACTATTGCAGTTAGATAGTTGGAAACAAGATGTTTACAAACTCTCGATTTGCATGCCATCTTGCAAGGTGCTATTTTCTTCTGTTTCCAAGTCGGTATTGCACCCATGAGGAGTTCTCTTGCACAAGGTTATCACACTATCTGGGTTAGGAACTTTTCTATGAGAATAAACCATGCCTTCAAGCAAACCCAACCTTCTCACTTCCGCTGACAACACTGTTGTGCTTCTGAGGTGTGTTGTTTCTCAATTATTCGCAGCCATATGACACTTTACTATGTTTGCAAAAGCTTAGAACAATGTTTCTTGCCTACACCTGCCTGCTCACCAAAAGAACTTCTCAATTACTCAAAATTCCTGGTCCTTCCACGCCTAGTGTACATGAGCTAATGGGCCCGACTACTCCCACGGGATGTCAGTGACTCCTGCTGCATTGTGGAGGATAATCTAAATGGGTGAATCATTTTCACTTAGACGCTTTCAGTATTTCCCTGCAAATGAAAGGCTGGTCTCTGTGACTACTTCCCAAATATTGAATGACCCGCTACTCCACACCTGTGCTGTGGCAGTCATTAGGATGTAGATTGTTCTGGAAATAAACACATAATGGTGCCCTTCAGTTTACCACCTATACACAGGTATTGTAGCGGATATGTATTGCAGTTATTCACTAGCTTCACATTTACTCCCATGATCAAGCACTACTGTGAGGGTTACTTTGCTTACACATTTCCCACCAAGTCCGTTGTTGTTGCAGTTCTACTATGACATTTAGAAGAGGAGAAAGAGGGACTGTCTTTAAATTTGCACCACATGCTGATAGACCCACTCCCCAAACTATATAACTGGGTAGAACAAGTCACACAGGCAAAAAAACAAAACAAAATCAAAGTTTGGAAGTGACTGCCCCTTTTGTCATGCTGCTTCTTCTGTTTCTAACATCAGTTTGATTACGACAACGCTGGTTTGAAGGACCTAGAGAGGACACGTTTGGCTTCAGACCTTTACAAATGCCATGTCTACCATACATTTAATTGTTTATGACTGCAGTTATTCTTAATTTCTTCCTTCTACAGGTCATCAGCACTTGATCCTTTACTCCACATGAGGCTCCTGCTGAAGATAACGAGATATTAAACGAATCCTGATGCATCAGTGATGCTACAAGTATTTCATTTTCTTTGGTTGGATGTAGTGGTGGTGTATGCAACTCCAATCTCCAGCACCAGAACACAATGCAACTTTGTTTCTCAACTGCAATTCTGAAGATAGTTTGCACCTTTCAACTGCTGAATGAATAGCTTCTGTTTAGGGAGGAGAATAGCTATAGACCACTGTCAAGCTGTAGGATTACGGACACTGAGGCTCGTCATGCAGTCATCTCCTGCCTCTGGCTGCCCTGGGCAGCAACAAAATCACATGTTGTGTTTGTGTCTTTGGTGCTTGCTGGCTTTCGGCCACGAAATATAATTTTTCTGCCACCTCTGTGACAGAGCTGATGTTTGAGAAGGTGCTGCCTCTGACGAAAGCTCCGCCAACACTGAGAACATTTGTGAGGTTTCTCTCCCGAGTGGATTTTCAGGTGGGTCTTAAGGTTGCCCTTCTGACTGAACTTTCGCCCACAACGATGGCAGACGAACAGTGAATCTGTCCCATGGATCTGGCTGTGCACTTTAAGCTTTGCCTGGTCCGCAAACATTTTGTCACATACTCCACAGGAAAAAGATCGCTCCCGGGTGTGGGATCTGTGATGTGCCTTGAGTGTTCCATTCTGGGCAAAGCTTTTCCCGCATAATGTGCAAGTATATGGCTTCTCCCCAGTGTGAATCCTCTGATGTGTCCGGAGGTTGCCTTTCTGTATGAAACCCTTTCCACACTGGGGGCAAAAATATGACTTTTCACCTGTGTGTATTTTGTAGTGCATTCTAACAGATTGTTCACATGTGAAATGCTTTCCACATTCAGTGCAGCCATATGGTTTCAACCCCAAGTGTGTCCTTTCATGTGTGATAAGGGAGATCTTCTGGCAGAACCCTCGACCGCACTCATTACATCTGAAAGGCTTTTCTGGTAGGTGTGTCTTCTGGTGGACAGTAAGATTGCCTTTCTGGTTAAACCTTTTACCACACTGATCACATTCATGGATTTTTTCTCCTTTGAGAATTTGCCGGTACTGTGCAGAAGGAAACATGGGGTTGAAGATATTCTCAAATTTAATTTGGGAGCGAGGTCTTCCTCGTCGAATCACATGCTGTGGTCTCGGGATATGCTTGTTCTTCAGAAAGGTCTCACATTCAAGACAGGTGCAGGGACTCCCCAGAATGGGACTGGCCTGGTGTTGAGCAAACCTCGCAAGTTGAAGTAAATAGTTATCCCCCTGATTAGGTTCACCTAACATGATTCCGCCATCAACAGCCTCTTCTTTTACAGGATTATATAGAAATGCTTCTGCAACAATAAATTGTAATAGTTTCTTACTGTCACCGTCCATTTCTGGATAGGGATAGGAGCCATGTCTAGCATGAATGATAAGGTGTTTCTTAAGGTTGCCCTTGAGATTGAATTGCCTCCCACACAAATGGCATGAAAAAGGGAACCCATTTCCATGGATCTTGTTGTGTTCAACAAGCTTCTCCTTCTCATCAAACCGTAGCTCACATATTCTACATGCAAATGACCTCTGTCTGGTGTGGGACTTCAGATGGGTGACGAGAGTTCCTTTCTGGGTAAATCCTTTGCCACATAGTGTGCACACATGTGGCCTCTCTCCTGTATGGATTCTCAGGTGAGTGCTAAGATTACCTTTCTGAATAAATCCTTTTCCACACTGAGTGCAGAAATATGACTTTTCACCAGTGTGAATCTTCTGGTGCATTCTGACAGACTGCTCACAGGTAAAATGCTTTCCACATTCTGTGCAGGTGAAGGGTTTCAAGCCAAGGTGAGACCTCTGATGTGTTGTCAGGTTGATTTTTTGGCTAAAACGTTTACCACAATCACCACATGCAAACGGTTTCTCCCCCGTATGAATTTTTTGATGCACATGAAGATTGCCTTTCTGGTTAAATCGCTTCCCACATTTGCTACAAGCATGGGGTTTAACCCCCATGAAGATTTGCTGGTATTTCGTTGGATGATATGTTGGGTCTAACGTGTCTTCATTCTTTACAGTTTGACCTTTCTTCCTACCTCGCCGCTTTTTCAGTGGTGGTTTCAAAGTTTTATCAACGCTGAAGGGCAGTGTGCAATGGGGACAACTGCATGATCTACCCAAGGCTAGGTTCTCCCAGTGCTCCTTGGCATTCTGCAGTCGAACAAAATCGTTTTCACCTAGATAGAGATTTTCGTGCAGCTTCTGCTGGACCTGCAACTGTTCTGTTTCTGGTTTGCAGTCAAACCCTGCTGTGACCAGCAACCGCAAAATGTCCTCATTTCCATTTTCCAGAACAGTTTCTTCTGGCTCCTGCTTCACAAGATGCACTAGCTCGTCACCGTTGACTACTGGAACTGCTGCGAAAAAAGGAAATAGAGGTTTGAAATGAACATTTTCCATTATGACTGGGATACAGAGTTCACATAATCCAGGATGTGCTTATATATTTATACAGTGAAATCAATAATCATAGTGAGATGCTTTCATCAATCATCCAGTCTTTATAAGTAAGAATGCATGATTTTGGAAAGTGCCATTCAGAATGTTGGTCAATGTCATTACTTACGGACATGGATGAAAGCGGTCTAATCAATTTAGACTTTTCAGTATAGCTAGGGAGCACAGCATACATGTTGAAATGCCCCGCGAGGATGATTTGGTATGAATGGGGGTTCTTAGAACATGCATCCTGGTATACTTACCTATTCCCATCAGTCACAGCAGTGTGCATCTTCTCTGCATGCCCGTTTTGGATGAAGGCGCTGAAGTAGCACGCTCATTAACCTAACATGCTTTTCATCGAGATGTAAGAATATCACTACTTTGAAGAAGGTAAGTTCAAATGTTAGCGTTAGGTTAAGTTAATTTATTCACTGTAATGTAATGTAATTCAAGGCTAGGGTCAGCAGTAGGGTGAGGCTAAGGTTTAAATGAAAGTTACGGTTAACATTAGGGTTACATTATGTTACTTATTCTTTTAACACAAGTACTTTAAGACGAATTAAAGGGTTAGGGTAGGCTTAGGGTTAGGTTCAGATTACTTATAAATGAAATTAACTCTACAACAAACACTGGCATAAGGGGTAAAGGACATCTATTAGACCTACGGTTGGTATTACAAGTTTGTTAAGTTTAACTATTTAGTATAATTCAACATAAGTCATTTTAATTTAATTTATGGTAGAGTTTACATCTGGATTGGCCTTAGCAGCAAGCAATGGTAAATTAAATGTTATTTAATGTTTTTTTTTAAATTTAATATCATTTAAATAGTGGCAAATGACATGAAATATGTACCTTTCATCTAATGGTGATCAAAGTACTGGCTCTGATATAGTGGTTGGTTGAGACAGTGGACATCAAAGTCGTAACATACAACCATGGTCCTTGGTGTTGATGGAGCAAGGTAAATAAGAAAATTTTGAACCCCCTAATATTAATGCTAATAATTAATACTATTAATTGTTTGATGATTAATCAACACTTTACGTCTGTTATAGACATCTTTTATAAGGGGTAACCGCAATTCATGTTCAAAAGATAACCTACTAACGCTTGTCAACGTGATATAATAATAACATAATGGTTTGCGTACTAATTAAAATAATGTTGCATGATTTGTGCTATGTAGTAAACTGTATTGTGGCAAAAGTATGCGGATGGTAAGTAAACATAGCTTTATATGTCGCTTTTGCTAGGTAACACCTAAATGGGGTACGTAGAATGACGGGTGGGAAACGAAAAGGCTTATTTTCTTTGTTTTAATTATGATTGTGTTTGTTTTCATAATAGTTCTTTCGGGCCTGCTAGGCCGCGCTGTAAAAATGGGTGCCAAAAGGGGACTCAGCGAGAAATATATGAGAACCAAAGATGAGAGAC
>CAWUFW010024075.1:0-65847 GCA_963921515.1 Calotriton arnoldi | reverse complement strand
TGTAGGCAGCTGGCTGAGTATGTGTGACACACGTCATATACATACTCCTGGGGCCCAAACATTGTTCCCACCCGCAGCATGGGTGTGTGCCAGATACCCCAGCCACATGTGGTGGATCAGCTCAGCAATTGGACCACAGATCAAAGTAACATGCTGAATACATGTCAGAATACAGGCATTGTGTAAGCAATGGACCCACCCATGATGCCCACCACAGAGTCAGGGAAACAGATGCTGTCTCCCACCTTGAGTCAAGCAAACTGCAAGGACACAGTCCTAAGTGACAGAATTCCCTGCATGTAAGGGCCACACCTGGGTATCAGATGAGGAGTGGGCAGTGCACAATAGAGGGACATGGCTCCTGGACAACATGACTGCTGTACTGTGGCAGTTTAACCAGGCCCGAGGAGGGCACATAGCATGTTAGACAGAGTACACAGTGCAGTCTTTGACTCACCCCCTCCTTGCTGCTCTCTGGCCTTCAGCTGCCCATCCAGGTCTGGAAAGACCACCGCCAGGATCCTGAGCATGTGGGGGTCAGGGTCCGTGTTCCGCCCCTCCTGCGAGGAGGCGACAGCTTCAGCTGGACCCGTGCAATCCTCCGGGTCCAGCCCCGAAGGTCCTGCCACCTCTTTTGGCAGTTGCGGATCCGGCGCTTGTAGACCCCCACGGACCGGACAGCCCGGACGATGTCCTTCCATATCTCATGCTTCCGATGGGCAGAAGCCTGTCAGGATGACAAAGTGATAAGGCCATTACTACACATGCAACATATCCGTGCATGACACAGTTGCATATACATGTCGCAATCACAGGGGCACATGGTGTACACAGGCAGTGCACGGCTGCCCATGGACAGTTTTCCAGAAGTCACTACATGGTATCATTGCATGGGGAGTAAAACCCTGTTCAGAAGCACTGTCACTGCACCATACCTGTCCAGTGCAAGTCACTACACACTATGGGGGTGACAACTACTCAGTGAGCCTGCTAGCCAGTGGTGTACTGACTCTCAGCCTTGCTAGTCAGACAAAATGCACATTCAGAAAGGCAGTGCACAGAACACTCACCTGCTCCCCTGCTGTCCCATACAGCTTGCTGTACTGTGGAAGTAGGCTGTCCAGCAGGGCCTGGTTCTCCTCAAGGCTGAAGGCTGGGGCTCTCTCCACAGTACGTGCCATTGCAGGGTCCAGAGGGGCAGAGACAGCAGCAGTGCAGTGGCAGATGTTGTCCTGGAGCATGTAGTGCAGGCAAGTGGGCTCTCAGGGGAACAGGCAGCAATATATATGTGCTGGAGAGGCAGATACTGTCCCTTGTGTCCAAAGTGATAGGTCCAAGTCGTTTGCATCTTCTGAATCTGGCCAATCCATGGAATAGCAGCACCAAAACACGCCCACAGCATCCTTCAAAACTTCAACTTCATGACATACATGATTTTGCAACATTGTTGTGGGTGACCAACTGATTTTCCAGCAACCGACTCGTTCGAAATTCGAAAACGCGTCCGTTGCCAGGCAAGCCCATTGTCAATGGGTGCGCACCGATCGGTCCATTGCGGTACAACGCGCACAGGGGTACAACGCGTACCCGCACACATTGAAAGCAATGGGCCGGCCGGAGGCACTCGATCGGTCCATTGCAGTTCAACGCGCACAGGGGTACAACGCGTACCCGCACACATTGAAAGCAATGGGCCGGCCGGAGGCACCGATCGGTCCATTGCAGTTCAACGCGCACAGGGGTACAACGCGTACCCGCACACATTGAAAGCAATGGGCCGGCCGGAGGCACCGATCGGTCCATTGCAGTTCAACGCGCACAGGGGTACAACGCGTACCCGCACACATTGAAAGCAATGGGCCGGCCGGAGGCACCGATCGGTCCATTGCAGTTCAACGCGCACAGGGGTACAACGCGTACCCGCACACATTGAAAGCAATGGGCCGGCCGGAGGCACCGATCGGTCCATTGCAGTTCAACGCGCACAGGGGTACAACGCGTACCCGCACACATTGAAAGCAATGGGCCGGCCGGAGGCACCGATCGGTCCATTGCGGTTCAACGCATCACTGTATATGTGACTGGCATAGGTCAGCATGCCTGTCTCAGATGGACATATGCCAGCCACAGATAGCTCCCAGGGAGTGAGGGGCACACCTACATCACGACAGCCTGTCCAAACCTTATCATAAGGCATGTAAGGCTGCATTTCCTATTGTGTGTATGTTGGTGTACATGTTGTCCTGTGGGTGTCACCTGTGGGCAGCCACCCCCAGGCTGTGCACGTGTTCATGGGGACAGGATCCTGGGTGTTACGTGTACGTGACCACTGTGATGTGCAACTGTTCATATCTGTGCATGTGTCATGGTCACATTTCACAGTGGTGTTTGTGTATGTCATGTCACATACCCCGTGAGTCCCATGTGGGACGGTATGTTTGAGCCAGGGTGTCCCAGTGGCACAATAGTGATGGCCCTCCACAGTCTTTGTGCATGTAGTGTTTACAATGTCTCTGATATCATGTGCACAATGGGAGACAGTCTCCACATCCACGTTGTGTGTGCATGGACTCTGATGTTGTGCGTGTGTGTCACAGACGTCCATGGCTGTCCTGCCATGGCAAGTGTGGCCACTACCTGTGGGGGTCATGTTTGTTTTGCTGTGGTGTACACATGATACTCCAGGTGATGCCAGTGTCCATGTGGCATTACAGGGTCCCTGGGAATGTGCCTGTCGTTGAGCTGTGGTGCCTGGGGCACATCTGTCCTCACATGTCACTGTGGGGGTGACTGTGACACAGCATCATGATATCCAATGGGCCAACCTGGGACAAATTGATGCCACCTGTAGGACCGTGTTGACAGATGTTGGCCATGTATGTACCATACATGTCGTTCCGGTACTGCACACTTCATGTAGTTGTGCCTCATGATGATGTATGTTGGGATCTTGAGTGTGTTCAATACCGCATATGTGGGGTGACTGACGATCTTGCTTACTTCTCCTCTGCACTGCAGGGCTCCTGCTGTCCATCGGCCATTCCCAGACCTGGCAACGATGGTGGAACGGGACAGCATCCGACGGTACCGCTTCACCAGGCAGCTGATTGAGGATTTGGCAGTGCAGTTGTCCCCACATTTGCAGCCTGGCCGGACGTATCCTACAGCGCTGACCCCCAAGGTGAAGGTGATGGCAGCCCTACACTTCTTTGCCACCGGTACCTTCCAACATACTGTGGCGTCTGCTGGTGGGATGTCACAGACCATGTTCAGCCGTGTGCTCCGCGATGTTTTGGCGGCAATGTTGCTCTTCCTGAACCGGTACATCTATTTCCCTAGACTGCGACGACTCACTGACGTGAAGAGTGACTTTTATGCCCTGGGGAGGATGCTGCATGTCATTGGCTCCATTGATGGGACACATGTGGCTTTGGTACCACCACAGGCCCAGGAGCAGGCCTACAGGAACCGCAAGCACTACCACTCGGTCAATGCACTGGTGGTGTGTCTTGCAGACATGACCATCACACACGTGTGTGCCCGTTTCCCTGGTTCAGCACACGATGCCTTTGTGATGAGGAGTAGTCGCATCCCCAGGATGATGGCACAGATGCAGAACCAGCGTGCCTGGCTTGTCGGTGTGTACTGACTTTGTGCCATTGTGTGTGATCTGATCTGTAGTATTCCGCCCACTTTTCCAAGTCAGCTGATGTGCACTTGTCTGTCCGTAGGTGACTCGGGATACCCCAACATGCTGTGGTTGCTGACACCCCTCAGGAACCCTGTGACACCTGCCCAGATGCGCTACAATGAGGCACATGGTCGGACCAGGAGAGTGATTGAGCGGACCTTTGGTCTCCTGAAGAGCCGCTTCCGCTGCCTGGACAAGACCGGAGGGTCCCTCCCATATGCCCCTGCGAAGGTGTGCAAGATTATCATCGTCTGCTGCATGCTACACAACCTGGCAGTGCGGAAGGAGTTGCCTCTCATCCAGGATGACGATGACCAACATCCGCCACCTGTGGAGGATCCTGGCCTGGACCACGATGCCAGTGATGATGATGGTGATGGTGATGTCCGCACACAGCTCATCACCAACTTCTTTAGCTGAATGTGAGTATCCTGAGGTGTCATGTGAATGATGTGAGTTGGCATGATGTGTGGGTGGTGCTCTGGTGCTGTTGGAGTGTGTCCATGGGCTACTTGACAGGATGTGTGTTGCGATGTGTGGTGACAGGTGGGCTGTACTCCCCAACAGTGTTGACATGCTAACTTGGTTCTGGGTGGGTATCTTGTAACATGTATTGTGCATGAGTTTTGCTGATCTGTCCTGTACTGCATTGCTTTTGACTGTGTGTCATTTCTGTCCTTCACAGGGTACTTTCAGATTCGTTTGGTCAACTGTGTCCACCAACGACGTGATTGCACATCCAGGCTGGTAGCTGTTGTGTCCCTACAGGTGATGTGCGCCACACCCATGGACTTCCTTCCGTCTACAGTTGTTGACTGTGTGCCCGCTACCAGGTGGGGTTACCTTGCATCTGTAGTGGTTACGGCATGTTGCTACTGTGTAATAAACCTGTGCTTCACTTAGTGATGTGCGTTGTCTGTGGTCACACATTTGACTGCCATTTGCTTACTGCACCTGTGGGCTACTTGACTACAACTGGGAATGGGTGTGGTGTCTGTGCATTGCACCGTCTTCCCTGGCAACATCAGTGTAGGCAATGAGTCAGATGGCCTAGGTGTGTATGTGTTGTGTACCCCTGGTGGTGTGTCTCCCTCATATGTGTCACGTTGCCTGTACTCACATGCCTGTGTTGTCCTTGCTGTTGCAGTTCGCATACACAGTGTAATTTTGCAGTTCATCATCCCCATAACAGCACCCACGTTGGAATCACGACAGAGGCAAGTATGGTGTGTTAGTGTGTTTATTGTGATACATCTGTGTTAATAGTGCATAGGATGGGTTGTGCTGTACATGAATCTTGCAATCCCAAGTTCCTAGGTGAATTGAAAGTCCAGGTAGACAGGATCCCCAGTATCGGGGCCACAGTTGTCTGACACATTGTTCCAACTTGTACTCCCCATGCAATGTGTGGGAGTAGTGTTGCCATCAACAGGGTGAACAGTCTGTGCACAAAGGCGAAAATCCAGAACAGGTTCAGGCTTCCTGGGAGTTGCGCTTGGCCATCAGCCTCTCACTTTCCCCTCCTCGGACGACCCCTCTTCTTGGGGGGGGCCCTCAAGTGCAGGCTTCTGCGGTGCAGGGGACTCTCCGCCAGAGTCCTCCTCCCTCCCTGTGGCAGTTGCAGTTTGTTCGGTACCAGATGTTGTTGGCACACAGGGAGGTGTGGACTGGTTGCTGTTCATCTGGCGGAGGCATTGTAAAATGTCCCTGTGCACCGCCGTCATCTCATGTAGTACATCCCACTTGGACTCCACGCGGGACATGTGGGAGTCCACACGTGACATGTGTGACTCCACGTGGGACATGTGGGAGTCCAAGCGGGCATGATGGGCAGCCTGCTGCTGTTTGATGTCTCTGAGGAGCCCCACTACCTGGCTGAGCTCTCCGGTGCTGGACTGGTACGCATCAGCTATGCGTACCAGTTGTGGGTCTTCATGCACACCAGCAACGTCTGCAAGCAGCGACCTCTGTCTCCCACCCCTCCCACCACCCCTGCTGACATGTGCAGTGTGTGCAGTTGCACGCACAGATAACCCTGGTCCACCTTGGGGGTTGGTGGTGGTGGTGGTGTCCATGGCCCCAGGTTGGTCCAGGGTCACTGCGCTGGTGTTGCTCCTTATTCTGTCCATGTCGGCAGGGATGGTATTCGTGGTGACAGTCGTTGGAGGGGTGGGTGCAGGGGGTGCAGCTGGTGGACCTGCTGGTGCTGCAGCTGGTGGTCCTGCTGGTGCAGCATGTTGACTTGCACCGGATGTGCCAGGTTGTTCATCGTCCGAGGAGGACAGAGGCTGTACGACGCCAGTGAGCTCGGCATCCTCTTGAGCCTGGGACTGGGACTCCTCAGCGTCTGCTGCTGTGTCCCTATCATCACCTGTTTTTGGGAGACACAAACAATGTATGTCATGTTTCTGCAGGCATCAGTGGTTGACACACCTGACAGTTGTGACTGTGCCTCGGGGTGCGGGCCTGTACATTGTATTGTCCTAAGTCGTCACAGTCAGGGGTTGATATTGGTGTGGCACATTGTCCTGCATTATTTGGGCATTTCTATGTATTCTCTGGGGTGTGAACATGGTCTGCATTGATTGTGTTTGGTTGACAGCCAGACCTCCTTCCCACCCACCCACCCAGCCAGTCAGTTATCCCACCATGGAACGTGCTTGCATTGCAGGGAGTGGAAGTTGTCTCTCAGGATGTCAGTCAGTGGTGTCCTGCTGTTTGTTGGTGCACAGTTGGCAGCAGGGCCTTGTGCTCCCCACAGCAGTAGCCAGTGTCAGCCATCTTGTGAGTCCTTCTCCACTCCCTGTGATGTGAGCATGGTTCAGGGTGGTGTTGATGGGCCAGTTGTGAGGCTGAGCGATGTCTGTGACTACGACTCCCATCATGCTATTGCCTCCACCCCCTTCCCAGCATGCCCATGCTTCCTTCCTTTTGACTCTGCTTCCCTGTGGGGTGGGCTGGCTGTGCTGACAGGATGGCTGGGAGTGTTGTCCTGGCAGTTGTTTGGCTAAGAGTCCCAAGAGTGTCCCTGTGCTTCACACAACATAACCCAGGGTGGTGGTGCTTTGTGGGATCTTGTGTTAGGATGGAGGGCATTGCATTCTACCAGGTGGGTACTGTGGAGTTTGTGTTGGGGGGGGTGAGGGGAGGTGCTGGTGACTATAGTCAGTGCTGCAAGTCCCCCTTCCCACCCAGCCAGCCAGATATCCCACCATGGAACGTGCTTGCATTGCAGGGAGTGGAAGTTGTCTCTCAGGATGTCAGTGAGTGGTGTCCTGCTGTTTGTTGGTGCACAGTTGGCAGCAGGGCCTTGTGCTCCCCACAGCAGTAGCCAGTGTCAGCCATCTTGTGAGTCCTTCTCCACTCCCTGTGATGTGAGCATGGTTCAGGGTGGTGTTGATGGGCCAGTTGTGAGGCTGAGCAATGTCTGTGACTACGACTCCCATCATGCCAATGCCTCCACCCCACTTGCCAGCATTCCCATACTTACTTGCTTTTGTGTGGAGTTCAGTGGGTGTGGGTGTGAGGGCAATGGCAAGATGGCTGACAGTGGTGTCATGCTGTTGGTTGGTGTGCAGTACCCAGCATGCCCTTGTGCTCCCCACGACACAGCAACAGTGTCAGACATCTTTGATGGGCCTTTCCACTCTCTGTGGGATGTGCATGCGTGAGTGTGAGCTTGCTGGGCCATGTGGTGGGGGATGTAGGGCTGTGACTACGACTCCCATCATGCTATTGCCTCCACCCCCTTCCCAGCATGCCCATGCTTCCTTCCTTTTGACTCTGCTTCCCTGTGGGGTGGGCTGGCTGTGCTGACAGGATGGCTGGGAGTGTTGTCCTGGCAGTTGTTTGGCTAAGAGTCCCAGGAGTGTCCCTGTGCTTCACACAACATAACCCAGGGTGGTGGTGCTTTGTGGGATCTTGTGTTAGGATGGAGGGCATTGCATTCCACCAGGTGGGTACTGTGGAGTTTGTGTTGGGGAGGGTGTGAGGGGAGGTGCTGGTGGCTATAGTCAGTGCTGCAAGTCCCCCTTCCCACCCAGCCAGCCAGATATCCCACCATGGAACGTGCTTGCATTGCAGGGAGTGTAAGTTGTCTCTCAGGATGTCAGTCAGTGGTGTCCTGCTGTTTGTTGGTGCACAGTTGGCAGCAGGGCCTTGTGCTCCCCACAGCAGTAGCCAGTGTCAGCCATCTTGTGAGTCCTTCTCCACTCCCTGTGATGTGAGCATGGTTCAGGGTGGTGTTGATGGGACAGTTGTGGGGGGGCAATATGTGTGACTGCGACTCCCATGATGCTATTGGCTACACTGACTTGGCCAGCATACACAGAATTCCTTCCTTTGAGTGGTCTTCACTGTGTGTTGGTGTTGTTGTGGTGGCTACATGTGTGGATGTGTGTGTTAGTTCTATTTGTGCCACTGCCTAGCTGTAGTTGTGGTTGTGTTTGTACATGTGTTGGCACAGTTGGATGTGACTTTTTTGATGGCATGTGTTGTGTTTATCTGACTGACATACACATTTTGGGATGATTCTGTTCTAGTTGCTGTGTAATTGCTATGAGTGCATGGTTTGACTCTCCCCTTGACAGTGATGTGTGTGTTTTGTGGCAGTTTATTGTGTACATTTGTTGTGTACTCACCAGGCTCTGGGATGTCCTCTAGTCCATATACGCTCACTGGCGGAAGGATGGCCCGCACCTTCTCCTCCCAGGGCCTGAGGTATATTGGCTTGGCAGGAGGGCCACTGCCGGTGTGTTGGCTGTTGATGTAGTCTTTCTTCAGCATGTCCCGTACCCTCCTGCGCACGTCATACCACCTGTTCTGGATGTCCGTCTTTGTGCGCCGACATGGTGATTGGGCGTTCACCCTGTTGATGATCCTCTCCCACATCTTGGTTTTCTGCGACATGGGGGTCTGTTGGACCAGAGTGCCAAACAGCTGTGGCTCCACCCTGAGGATCTCGTCTACCATGACTTCCAATTCACTATCTAGGAACTTGGGATTCTTCTTGGGGGCATGGTGATGGGTGGTGATGGTGGGTGATGTGTGTGTTGGTGTGCAGGTGAGGGTGTGTGGGTGTGTGTTGTGCTGGGTGTATGTGAGGTAGGTATTTGTTGGTGTGCTGATGGTGTGTGGCTTGTGTGAGGGATGAGCTGTGGGTGTGTGGTTGCTTTCTCTTGGGTGCTGGCAGTGGAATGGCATTTGCAAAGGCTCATGGTAGTGATTTGTGTCCTTTATATAGGTGGAGTTGTGGGTGTGTCTTTGTTCTCTGTCCCCACCCCCCAGTATTTATTGGCTTGGTAATTGCTTGTTTGGCCTTTTTTGGTTGATTTTTCCTTTGTGCTGTTTGTGTATGTTGGAAACGTTCTTGTGACCGAGTCGGACCCTGCATTGGTCTCGTACGGTGTTTTCCGTTTCGTTCACGCTGTGTTTGTGCAGTTTTCTATGCTGCGTACGCGTCGGTCGCGGTGTATTGAGTTGCTTCGGCTCGGTTTTGTATGCGTGTCGGTCGTACGGCTTGTCCTCCGTCCGACTCGGTCGTGTTTTCGCGCCTTGCATCGTACTTTGCGGTTTGGAGTTGGCGGGTACGATTCGGTCGGATTTGTTCCGGGTGCGTGTCGGTCGGTTGGATTCGCGTGTTTTTCCGGCCGGATTGCTATTTTCCGAGCGGCTCGGTCGGTCGGCTTGGTTTCCTAACGTGTCGGTCGGATTTATCGCGGCTTGCATCGTACTTGGCGTGTCGGGCGCCACTGGTACGTGTCGGTCGGTAATTTTTCCGGCTCCGAGTCGGTCGGTGCTTTTTCCGGCCCGAATCGGAATCGACCCCATAGTTGTCAAACTCCTGCTAAAGCCTTTGGTTTTGATTCAGACAGCTGCATTTTTTAGATGCCAAGGTGGCTTCAACAACGGGATAGATGGACCACCCTACCCCCGTTATTTTTTTCTCAAAATCCCCCATTAAGGCAAGGTTGGAAGATGTTGCTGGCCAGGTCTCAACAAAGCCAGATACTTTTAAAATGAAATGCATCTGAAACACGTTTCTCTGAGGCCAAATTTGCCAAAACTGTTTTTCTTACCCATGGAGTATGTGCTATCCCTAGGAAAGCCTCAGGGCATTGTTTCAATCCACTGAAGATGGAAATATTTACTAAGTTCACTTTCCTTCAACTACTGGGATGTTCCTCCAGGTCACTCCTAGAGCCCCCTGGTCCTCTGGGTAATCTTCTAGGCCACAGACCTCTCTCCAGCCAGGACTCCTGGAGGGTCTAGTCCTCAGTGGGCCAGCTTGGGAACAGGAGGCTTCTGCTTTTTATGTCCCAGGAGAGGAAAATAGGAAGTCAACCACTTGACCCTTGGAGAGTAGTTCTGGTCCCTGAGTACTAGTAGGAGTTAGGAATGCTGGAGTCTTGTTTTCCAGTAGTCAGGCATATTCTTCTTGTTTTAAAATATATATTTTTTTAGATCTGAGGTACAGGAGAGCTCTGAGAATGTGGCGTTGAGATGTCAGTCCTATCCTCCACACTAGCCAGTGATTGGAGAATTTCCTCCACCTAGCCCTAAATATTATTTCCCTGTGTTTTTTTGCAGAGCTTGTCTTGTGAATTAAATTACGTGAATCTCCCCACCTACCAAGCAAGGTGGCTCCTGTCAGCTTCCACCTGGAAGAGCTCATGTCCTTCCCCAGCCACTATTTCTAAAATGATGATGTATCCTCCCCTCTGTCAGGGCCAAAACTAGTTCTCTCTACTCCTGTGGTTGGAGCTAGAAAGTCTGGGAGGGCTCTTGGAATGAATAGTAGCAGTTACTGGCATCCCCATTTGACATCTCCAAGTAAAAGGAGGAACTGTTAAGACTGTCCTGTATTCTGCCTTCTGTTCTTATCCCCATCCCAGATGGCTAATCCCTGTTAACCAACCACTTGCTGACAACAATTTGCCCCAAAGGCAGATCAATTGTTTTCCAAGAATAGGGTCATTGACAACCAGCCATCTATGTGTATTGGTCCTATGGAGTAAGGCTGAGACTCAAACTGGTTCTAAAGTTATAAAAAATCTACTTTCACGATTGAATTTATTATTGGAAATAATAGAAAAATAAATTTTAATTATCACTTTATTATTATTCCAGGAAAAGCCATAAAATGATTTAATTTACATCTAGGTCTGTTCCTTAAAAATGAAGCTTTACTTACACAGAGTAAACAGTTTTTGGTCAACTGTTCTCTGTGAGGCTAAATTTTATTCCCAATGTGTAGCATGTCACAGGTGTATATAATAAGAACCCAGCCCTGTGGGCTTACAAGGCACACTTTTGGGGTAACTTATCTAATACACGTAAACAATAGCTCAATTTTGTGGTACAATTTCTTCACTAACTTAAAATGGCCTTATTGGAGAATTAAATGCACTACTTGGGTGAAACCAGTCTTACTATACAATACTAGGAACAGGGTTCAATGGATGATGTCTCACAGCAGAGAAATTCCTTATAACAGCAAAACAAGGTCCAGAAAAAGACGAAAAATCTGGAATGATCGCTCATAAAAGTTGTTCCTGCTCAGAATGAACTTCCCTACCTACTCCTTCCACGACCCTCAAAAATTTGAATCTCAAGTCTTCCAATGTTCTTCATTTCCTGGCTTTCCAATGGCATAACTACCCTACACAATTGTGCATTTACTGACCACTTTCTGAACATTGTCTCCAAGATCACATTAAAACAATCTAATCTTTTCGTTATGGGAGACTTCAACACCTACTTTGATATTCCTGAACTCTCCATCACTACATGTCTCCGCTCTAACTTGGAATCAATTAACCAACTTCAAGAAGAGAATTGTAACCACAAAAAAGTGTGATAAAAATAGTATGCAAAAATATTGAGGTAAAAAATATCAGATTTATATACATGTTATGTAAATTTCAAGAATATAAATGACAAAATATTTACATTGTAGCAACTTAAAAAATAGTTACTTTTTCAAATAATAATAGTGCATTTAAAAACTATACATAATACAAAATTAAATTATTAGCTTTTCAAAAATCCTACAAATGCATGAAACCTTAATATAGCTGTAAAAATAATATGAATATGTTTTAAAAGTAAAACATAAAATAAATATATTGAATAAATAAATGTAATTTGTAAATATCAAAATAATATCAATAATGAATATTAAACAATAAGTATATATTATATTAAAAATTTCAAACACACCTTATGATTACTAAACCTTTAAAGTATATTTTATAAATAATATATTAAATGTCAAAAACTGAAATACATGAAAGATACTTTTAAAAAACAAAACACAATTTAAACATCTTTATACTTTTTACTCTGTATACTTATAAAATATATTTAATTAAAACAATAAACAAAATCCAATGCAAGAACATTAAAAAATATATATTCCACTACACTATTCAATTAAATTAATGAAACTTTATTCGGCAGAGAAAAGAACAGCCATAAAAGTGCAGAAGTAATAACGCATGCATATAAATACAATAAAATAATGTCCCACTGTCGTATTATAAAAAACAGTAGAGAAATAAGACTTCCCCTGGATGAAAGAGATAACACCAACACTTCCACTCACTAGCACACCATACTCATAATACATACACTCTTGTATTCAATCAATGTGTAGAGATCTAAATCTCAGGTGTATACCACAAATCGAGATGTAGCGTTTAACAGTATTTTATTTTTTGATAGAAAACTCTGTACTCCGGAGTGTTAATAAAACTAAAATCATATACAAAAATCAATAACATTCATACATAGTATGCAATATAACACCTAATACAAAACACACTAATATTCAAATCCGGCGAAGAAAACTGCAATAAATCGAGTCAACAAACAATAGAATGAAATATACTAGGGGACCCTTTTGGCACAGTTGCACATGAGCTGTTGCATAGGCTGATCCAACATTTAACATCGGATTAAAAGCACTGGTAGGATAACTATTTATTCCTTCCCAGGGTTCCTTGTAGTTGGATTCAAGTGGACTGTCGTCGACGCGTTTCGGTGGTATGTAAATGAATTTAAAAACCACCTTCTTCAGGACACAGAAAATCAGGGATTTTTACCTCCTCAAAATAGTACATGAAGTTTATTTATCACTCTCGTTGTGGTGTGTCACAACTCCAAACACGGCATTTTTAATTGCCACTATTTTCTTAATACCACCGCTTTCCAATTGTCATAAATGTTGTGGTAGAAGCTTCTCCCAAAACGAAAATGCCTGTATATTTGAGGTGGATGTATCCTCTTCACTTTAGAGCAATTACTTCATCTTTCCTTAGTGTTACCTGCTCATAAATACAGGACAGTCTCTTTCTTGCCAGTATCTGCCCGGAAGGTCAGATGGCGATGTATTTTAATACCATATCCTTACAATCGGCGTCTCTGCATCCGTTATGTTGTAGATACCCTTCAATTTCTCTACTGGTTTACAGTGCCCTGTTCCCTTGGACAGTGGGGCCACCTCTCTAGTTGAACTAATATTATAAAAAACTCCATTTTATAGAATACATTAAAACAACAGTAGTGTAATTTAGTCACTACCCTTTTGCGACATTATAACATACAAAAGGTGCAGTCAGAGTCACCTAAAATTTCATGATCTAATATTCGATGCAACAACCATCAATTTAGGTAAAACAACTGAAGTCCAGATAAAATCTACGAAACAATAAAAAGTGAGTAGTGCTCTGTTTGCTTAGCTATTACAATATGCTTTTCTTTATATTAATAGCATTCACAATAAAAAGGGCAACATTATAACACACAGAAGGGTCGCTCAGTGTCACCAGGAATTTCATATTCTGGGCAAAAAACATAGGTTTCAAATAAAAATAACTAAAATTCTGATAAAAATAACAGAACAATAAAACGTGCAGTGTGCTTTGCTTACTTTGGCCATCTCAGGGGCAGAAAACTGTATCAGGGGGCAAGTCTTCATGTTAGGAAAGGAAACTAGATGATGCACAATGCCACATCTCAATCATACCAGCACAAATCGGTGCTGCATATTTGACACATGTAGTAAGTATTTATAGCCCCTCTCCTGCTGCTCCAGGGACTTGTAGAAGGCTACTGATGTTTTTTACTTTCGTCTACCTCACGCTTGTCCAATCTATATTTTCGGAAGGTGTCTTTAATCCTACTCGTAGTTAACAATATAACATGGGTAGGGTCTGACCAAATTTAAAGATTAAACAACCTACGAAGAAGAGAATTAATATAGAAGAGCCAAGGAATACTTCAAACATCATCCAAGGCTAAACAGTCCAGGATAATAGTTCTGATGAAGCTGGTTTCTTCCTTTGACCATAGTGAAAACAATAATAACAGAGGTCTCACCAAAAGGTGGTATTCTATGAACTACAGGCCTACCTCATTGTGTACAACTGTATTTGAAGCAGAAGATGGTACGCATAAAAGCCGTCTTATAAATCTGTTTTTTTCTATTTGCAGAGCCGGACTATTAGCATGACCCCAGAGGCCTGCCCCATAAAAGGCAGTGGTCACTCCCTTTGCTTTATATATAGCAATCATTTCTTTATTGGGTCGACTGCCCAATTTAAAGGAAACCTTGAAACTCCCCTGACAGACCCTACTCATTTTGGCTCTGGTGTACAATACATGCTGTTTACACATATGAGGCTTATGCCAAAAAACAAATCCTTCAACTTGAGTTCTATGTGATATTTGTAGTAAATGCTCAGAAGTTCTCCCTATTAAGGATCGCCGTTTGATTTGCAGTATTGTGTCTAATAATGTTAGTTTAAAGAGAATGGCAGCATCCTTCTGTATATGAGTGATAATGGGACCCATTAGAGTGTAGTTTCTTAATGGGAACCTGTGTCTATGGAGTCTGGGCAGATGGGCTCCAAGTCGAGTTGAAGGATTTTATTTGTTGGCAACAGAGCCACCTACAGGCACATTGACTGACAAATTCCGGCTGGGACTGACACGTCAAGAAGGGGGGCGGACCTTAGTACTACTTCAAACCCAATATCCCTGATGAAGTCATAGGGATATCTCCCTGAGACGACGAAACACGTGTTGGCTAAAGGAGGTCTTTTGGCATAAAGAAAAAGCCAGAAAATAAACCCCAAAACCAAGAAAAGAATATCTCTGTGTTCATTGTAATGTTCAAAATTGATTGAATATGAATATGATGATAAGAAGTGTGTGTGCCTCATATGTGTAACCAATGATAGTCCTAGGATTGATAATTAGGGGAGTAGGGTGTATCTTCCCAAATTTGAGAGCACCATGGACCCTGATCTCGTTCATTTAAAACTATATGGGATAATTATATGAGCACCTCAGACCTCGTAAACACCCAATTGTTAGAATCTACAATACAATCTACAATACATGCTGTGTCCATGAGCCATTACCCGCAAATGAAATCCCCAGATAACAGAAAGAATTTACTGAAACTATTGGGGTGTTATCAATAAAAAAATGTTCTATATGGCTTATGCATTGGGCCACAGACCATGGTGAATGTTTTAGATTTATTAATGACCATTTTCTTGAAAGACATGAATTTGCCAATGGCACTCATCAGTCTCTGCAGGCCCATCGGTGTTCTCGCTAAAAGTACTGCATCATCAGCATATTGCAGCACTGGTATAGGGTGTCCAATACACATAGGTGCCGATTCCGATTCGGGCCGGAATTCTCTCCGACCGAGCCGGACCCGGAGAGAATTCTGACCGAATCGGACCCTAGCAGTCCGACCGAACGAGTACGATGCGTTCGCATGCCATCGGACTCGATTCGGTCGGACTCCCATTGAAGTCAATGGGAGCCTGGCGTACGACGCGTACGCGGGCTCCCATTGACTCAATGGGTGCGAGGCGGTCAAGGGCGCCCCCTACAGCGTGTACGCGTCCATGCGCATCGCGGCGTACATGCACAGGTAGGGGGGACCCATGGGTCCCCCATGTGTGCGACTCGCGCGCCTACGCTTACAGGGGGGTCCGACGCGGACCCCCAAAGTCCGGCTCCGACAGCTTTTTCGAGCCGGACGGTGCGAGTCGATCGGAGTGGTCGCAGCGCGCATCGTACTTACACTTGAGGCTTTTCCCCCCCTCTCGCTTGAAGTCTGCTGTTCCCTGCTATCTAAGATGAAAAGTGGATCACCCAAGGACCCTGCACCAATTAATATTTGGCTCAATTAAAGCTCAAGCGAGGAAGATGGCAGGCATCTGTTATGGCCTACTTAGAATGGCTCGCAAAGTGCTACCTCTGCTCCCCCCCTGGCAAAAAAAGTACTTGTGCAAGCACTTATACTTTCTAGGCTAGACTACGGTAATGCGCTTTATCTGGGCTCTCCCTCTACTGTAGTCTCTAAACTACAGTCTGTGCAAAATAGTGCTGCCAGACTTTTAACCGGAACCAACAACCGACACTCGGCTAAACCGGCACTTGCGTCCCTTCACTGGCTCCCTATCCAGGAACGCATTAGATTTAAGACACTTTGCCTAGTACATAAATCTATGCAGGGGACTGGCCCCTCCATCAACTCAGCCATGATTCGTCCCTATAAAGCCAAACGCAACCTCCGATCTGATAATCTCTACCTGGCCGAAGTACCTAAGATCAGGAGGGCCAGGAAGGGTGGACGGTTGTTTTCATATAATGCCTCCAAACTCTGGAACTTGCTCCCACCTCAGCTACGCCTAGTTCAAAACCACGGATCCTTCCGCAAACAACTTAAGACTCTCCTGTTCCCTCAGCCTGCATAATTTCCCTGTCTTCGGCAGTAGTCAGTTCCAGCGCTGGGATGCTTCCGGGTAGCCATGCGCTTTACAAATGTGTCTTTCATTTCATTTCACTTACCCGGCCGGGAAACGTCTCCATAGCGCGGTGCGAGTCGTGTCCATGCGAGTCGGTCGGAGCGTGTTGAAGCCGCGTTCGAGTCGGTCGGAGATTTCGCGGGTGCCTGCATCGTACTCGCTCGGCCGGACCCGCGTACGATTCGGTCGGGAAACAGGGCTCCGAATCGGATCCGGTAAATCCGAATCCGATTCGGAGCACTACCAACCGAGATCGGAATCGGCCCCTATGTAAGTGCAAACCTTGAAGAAAGTGCAATTTATGAAAAGGTCAAATATACTGCTATAACTATTGCCAAACAAACATTGGGCACAAAACATACTTTGGAGGGGCAAGATTTACTATTCTAACTCCAATCTAACAAAAATTTAGAAAAGTGCATACTTTGGTGTGGGCAAACTTACTTTTCCAAATCAAGTCTAACAAACACTTGGGAAAATCCATGCATAGGTGTGGTCAGATTAATTATTCCAACTCCAATCTATCAAAAATTGGGAAAAGTGCATACATTTCGGAGGTCAGATCTATTATTCTAACTCCAGTGTAACAAACATTGAGGAAAGTGCATGCATGGGGTAGGGGGAGATTTACTATTCTAATCTCAAACAACCATGGGGAAAGAAAATTATGCTTGGGTGAAATTTTATTATGCCAATGTAATTGGCGTCATTTTGAAATTTATGCATATTTACACCACATTGCATTGTTTTAGGGAGCAATTTTAAGGTGAGATGCTCCAATCTAACAAACATTGCTGAAAATACATACAACAGGGGGAGAGGGAGTTCAGATTTACTATTCATTCACAAGGGCTTTTTAGGGCTTTTTTCAAGAGTTGTTGGTACATTCATCCACCTCAGCTCCTTCCTGGAAGGTTCTGAGGTGATCCATCAAGCAGGGTGAATGAAAAGGGGGGGATGGGTCAAAAAATGCATTTTCCCATTCAGTTTCCCATAAGAATGTTGGGAGCGATACAGAAAAAGTTACGGAACTGAATGACACCAAATTTGAAAGAAAGTTAGATCTCTACTCAGAAAACAAGTTTTTTGTGATTTGGTGTAAATTCACTCAGTCATTTATGAGAAATTAAAGATCAAAATATAATGTAATATGGACGGTTGGTACCCCAATACTGCTGTGGTACCACAAACTAAAAGAATAAACTACTCTGATTGGTTGAGAGCACTTTTTTACTAGGCATGGGTGAAATTTAAATTATGCTGGTGTAATTCACGTAATATGAGGACAGTTTGTGTTAGGCTTACCATGCGAAATTTTAGAAATTACGCAACTATGTCTCTTCACAAAAATATATAGTGTTTGCGATGAAAATGTACCACAACATGAGCAATTTGCTGTAAAAATCTACCACAAATGTACAGGGTTAGCAGACCAATAGCAGCTATTGTCTGCAATGCTTTGTTTAAAGGCATCCTCATGGCAAAAATTGACATGAGGATGCATTTCGCTGTAAAATGCAGAGCAAAACGAACTATTTAATTTATTGTAGTTATGCGTAATTTCTCATCAATTTAATATACTTTTGCATAGTCACGTGAAAACAAATTACACAAATATCACAGACCATTATTTTTTGCCTGTCAGCCCCTTCAGTACCCTGGGTACGGTATCGGTCTCACAGGACGAGGCAATCTGATTGGCTGGACGCACCATCAACAGAAATGTTGCGGCCACCACTTCAAGACTCAAGCACTCTATAAAACAAAAACAAAGGGGGCAGGGTGGGGATATCCTAACCCACTGGCTCTTGTGGTGGGGACTCAGAGGGACCCCTCAGAGGGCAAAATAAAGAAGAAAGTGTCCTGCGGTAAATGCAGCATTCCCATGAAACTCTGCGTGGCCCTCTCATGGGGGTTGAGTGACAGACCCTGACTCCAACCCCCTACAACTCACTAACAAAATGTATGCTTAGTGAAGAAGTTTGGTGAAATGTTATTAAAAAAACGATATTGATTGAAAAAAACCAAAGTTTAAAGTGACGTTATAGTTAGGTAAAGTAATAAGATTTTAGTTTATGTTTAAAAAAGAACATAGAAATTCACTGAAAAAAATAAAGGTTAAAGTGTTGCTATAATTAGGTTTTTGTGATAATATAAAGACTCATGTTTCAATTTTTTTTTTTTAAACTGAAATTCACCAGATATACTTCACTGAGCTAACTTTGATTTGCACCTGCCATGCACTGCTTACAACCTCACATATTACACCACTCATGACATTTTATATGACATCATTGATGATATCAAGGATCTCAGCATGGCAAAGTAAAGAACAAAATACAAAATAGTTTATTTAATTTGAAAATAAATATTAGCAATTTTTTATGTTAAAAATTAATGTAAATTGATTTGAAATATTTACTTTAAATATAGAACCTATTTAAAAATGCTACAGCACTATTTAATTAATTTCAAAGCACAACTTTAATTAATAAAAAAATATTCAAGAAATGTAAACTTTTTTTCAAAGTTTAAATTACAAACATATTTATGCCTATGGTAAAACTAATTTCTTTAATATGCATTTATAAAGATTAAAAGTGATGTAAAAAATTAATTCAAATTAATTTAATAATTGTAATGGTTTTATACTTTGTTTGATTCAAAATAGGGCACTAAAATATTTTACAATAAATACTGCTCATATACTATTTTCATATTTATCAACATTAATTTATATTTATTTTCTATATTTCATTATTTTAAATAATGTATTTTAATTTAATATTATTTCCTATAGGGTCCTATTTTAAGTCCCTAACTTCATTATTTTCTATGGGACCGTGTTGCAGTACCAATGGTTACTTAAAAGAGTAAGTTAACTTTGTGAATCAGGCCCAATATTTTCTGACACTTCAACAAGATTTGTGGCAGCTGACACAGAAGATAATGATGGTGGAAGCCCAGTCACGACTTGGTCCAGAATTGATGAGTAAGAAGTCATCCTCTCCCTCACCAAGGAACCCGACATCACCAGGCGCAACGTCCAAGAAGGGATGGAAGCCATTGCGACCTGGATGAGCAACTACTGCCTGAAGCTCAACTTGGAGAAAACAGAAGTCCTCATCCTCGGCTCCACCCCCTCCACATGGGACAACACCTGGTGGCCCCCCGCCCTCAGAAACCCACCCACTCCAACGGACCATGCACGTAACTTCGGCATCATACTCGACTCTTCACTCACCATGAATCGCCAGATCAATGCCCTATCCTCCGCATACTTCAACACCCTCTACGTGCTTCGCAAGACGTTCAAGTGGATCCCCCCCCCGACTCCAGGAAAACCATCACCCACGCACTCATCACCAGCGGACTGGACTACGGCAATGACCTGCATGCCGTAATTAGAAAAAAACTCCTCCGGAAACTCCAGACCGCCCAGAACGCCGCAGCCAGACTTATCCTCGATATCCCACGACATGACCACATCACCCAACACATCCGCGACCTCCACTGGCTCCCCGTTGAAAGAAGGATTATGTTCAAGCTGCTCGCACACACCTACAAGGCCCTCCACAACATCGGATGCCAATACCTCAACGACCGAATCTCCTTCCATGCCCCCAAGAGAAACCTTCGCTCAGTTTGGGCAGGGAAAAGGGTGTGGCCAGACACTACATCATATCCCAGAGAAGTTTGCTCCTTTGCATCATGGTACATGTAGTCCATGATTTGCGCTCCCCTCAGTGTTGACAGTAGTGTCACACTACAGTCAACACTGTGGGGAGCGCAAATCATGGACTGTTCAACACTGAGGTGAGGGAAAATTATGGACTGCATGTACCATGATGCAAAGGAGCAAACTTTTCTGGGATATGATGTAGTGTCCGGCCATACCCTTTTCTCTGCACAAACTGATTTTCATGACCTCCTCTACCATTTATCACACGTTCCTAATGTTCCTTTTTGTAAAAAATTGTATTCTGGCCAATTGATTACACTTCATCCGGCCTGTGCCGGAGAGTACAGCTTGAGACGGATAGTACGGGCCGAGCTGGAGAGTACGGCCCAGGTGCAGAGAGTATGGCCCGGGTGCGGAGATTCTGGCCCGACTGCAGACGTAAAGATACGACTTGTAAATGACCTCTGTGAATACCAAAAGTCATAAAGTTAGACTTTTGTCTCAGATTGCCTTTGTGTATCGGGCCCATTATATTTAACAGAAACTTGGCCAACTGAGGAGTGTGTGCCAGATTCATTTAAGGCTATTCCATAGGGGTATAGCATAATCAGGAGAGATAGAAGAATGGGTATGATCTGGGGTCCGGTGGTAATATACAAAATAACCATCCCAGGAATAAAATTGGGTCCACCACAGTTTACACTGGCAGAAATTCTTCTGCTTACAATAACATTTGCCTGAAACCTAGGTCGTTGTTCCTTCTTTTATATCGTCCCCCAGGATGCAGGGCGAGCTTTAGCACTAGCTGATCTAATTGTTTCAAACTCTGTGAGCTCTGACATGTTTTGTGTATTTGGGCAGTTTGTTACAAATTCGAATAATATATGCAGGGTGGGGGTGGTCTAGATTTGGAGTACCCTTTATCAGCCCTAACATTGGAACAATTGATGTTCTCGCCCACACATCTAAACGGACATACTATAGACCTATTTTTGCCAATAAGGAAACAATGTTATAGGTAACAAGGGATCCTGAGTGTCCTCTGGGACCTTGTGCAAGTTTATGTGTAAAACGTGTGGTCCCAAGACCATAGATATCACAATCAATGTACAAATACATCAAATCATCAATTTATTCAATTGTATACAAGAAAACATTAAAAACAATGTGATGGCACAGTGGGTGTGTGGTGAGAAACAAGATCAGTGCTCTCATACAAGTGATACACACATGTCACAATACGTGATCAAGAGTATGTATCAAGTAGGAAAACATGGCCCATTTTATTCTTATATACAATCAAATTGGGTCCGTAGAACTAGTCATCGACGTTTCAATCCTTTAGACAGATAGAAGGATCATCACAAGGACTCTAAAAATACATGAACCAGAGAAAGATAGAGGACTGAAAAAGAGCACAGAATGAATAGTGTTAGGGTAGAGAAGCCATAGTATTGGATTCAAATGTACAAATCCAGGTTATGCTATTTTTCTGAATAGTACCATTTTCTTTCTCTTTCACGATTTATCTATATGTTTTCTGATTATCTTCCTTACTTTCAGCCTCTTTTCCAAGATGGTGGCCACTAGACACAGGATCTCCTTTTGTATAGTCTGTGCGGCCCTTCCCCTATTTTAATGACCCGGATTTCCATATTTAAGACAGTCCTTCCATATTTTGAAGCACACCCATCCGACTTTACTCAGCTCTTCTTTCATGCAGTATTGTCTGCTGTCCAGGAAGATTTTGCTGTATTCCTCTGGAGGTTCGTTTACATTCTAGAAGCGGCCCTTTTTGCCCCGCTCACATTATCAGGTATGCACCCTTATAACAGGGCATTTATTCCTACATAATGTCTTTACTGGTTGATTTTTTGATTGGCAGTCCTTTTGACACCCCACAGATCCCTCTAGACCCCATCCATACTACACTGCCAATTTTTGCTGAAAACATTTTTTTGACGACTTCGGGAGTCTATATAATCCTTGCATAAATCTTTTTAAGACTCTTGCGATTTACTCTAATCCCAGTCACTTTTTTTCACCATTTTGGCTGATGTCTTGTGTATTTTTAATTTATAGATGTAGTTGAATTGAGCACATTGGTGCCTTCAGCAATGTTTGATTAGTGCCCAGTGAGTATTCATCAGGGCTGGCTCTAGGGCGATGCGACCGGAACCACCTCACCGGTTGCTGACTTTGGGTGGGGGCGCCCTGTTTGCAAGTATATGATGGTTTTTAAAACACCTGCTGCCCTGTTCCTTGCTTCCAGCATTTTTGAGGCAACAATAAAAATGTCATGATAACTCCAGTGATTAATGTTCTTCCTGGAGAGTTTTGATTCATCGTAAACTAGTGCAGAGAGTTATATCCCTGCTGCAAAGAATGTGTACAATGCAGATCACAAAGTGCATATAATGTAAATAGGTCAGTGGGTTACTGCTTTTGTCAGAGAAATTTGTTTGTTACTTGCATTTTATATGTTAACATCCTAATATGGAGCAGTGAGCTATGAACTGCGATGAAAGAGCTGCATGCAAACTGCAAGCTATAGATTAGAGCTTATGATTTTTTACCCAGTCTTTTATTATCCTAATATTGCAAAAAGGCTTCATTTGGGTAGAAATCAATTTTTATTATTAAAGACAACCCCCAACCATGGTGTTACGTTTTAAATTCTTAGGGTCTCATTTATGAAAAGTGTACCATTGCTGCGGTAAAACAGCGATGCAACACTTTTCAGTGTGCCTTTCTTTGCGACACAATGGATGCGCCGTATTTACTGTACGGCGCTCCAGGTCACAGAGATTGACAGATACGTCAGGAATACTGATGTATCTGTCGGCGCAAAAATGACACATTGCTGGAGTGTGTCTGGAAACAGAGACAACTCATGCCCCATGTGAAAAGGCATGCGTCACCCCTTACGCCTGCTTCAAGCAGGTGTAAGGATTTGACGCAGTGAGGCTGTAGAAGTGTTGCAGTGAAATCTCATCGATTTCACTGCGACACTTCTACGAGCCTTTTCTGTGCCGGTACGCCCAACCTGCATACATTAAACCTGTTGCAGGTATAATGTAGTGCAGGGGTTTACAAAGTGATGCATCACTTTGTAAATATGGCGCAGTGTGTCGCATTATTTACGCCAGCGCAGTGTCACAAAAAGTGGCACAACGGCAGCATAAGGGCCTGCTAAATAAGGCCCTCAGTTTGTGCATCTCCAGACCAAGCACTCTTAAACTATAATGCCTACCAGTATAGATGACGTGACTCCTACTACATCTTGTAGTCCTCTGTCTGATGTAACATATCCTATACACTGATTTACAGGTTATGATTGATTTTCTCTGTGTAATGTGTTTGTGATGTAAAGTGCTCTGACACCCTACACTGGTATGAGTGGAACTATAAAACTAATTAAACGCATCTGAGAGAGAGTGGTTATGGAAACTTGAGTGGCACTGTTAAAGGGTGGTAATGAGGGAATTTATGGTGGAGGTGGTCATTGGGAGGGCACCAACAAACATTTTCGCACAGGGCAATACCTGCGCTAAAGCCGGCACTAGTATCTACTCGTATGCATAATCAATTTTGGATAAAAGTAAAAGTTACTTAAAAGTTACGATCTGTGAGCTAATAGAAATAATTCACAACATCCCAGAGACCTCTATAATTCCGGTTCTTCCCAAAACATAATACAACAAAGGATGAAATAGGCAAGACTTGAAAAAGAGACAAAACTGGATAGGTATCTCCATGAATCACTGCATCTATTCTCACATGCGTATGCACAGTTTGTGGCATGCCGAACCATGTTAAGGTTTCGAGACATGCTGTTAACCTCTCATACAAGCCTAATTACAACTTTTCCAACTATAATCCATGCACTCCAAAGGAGTGCTATAGAAACTGAAGAGGTTTGGGCAGTGGCGGCCGGCATGGCTCATGGGTGGGTGGGGTGGGCGTGGGGGTCATGCTGGGGATGGTCACGATTGCGGGAGGGAGCATAAAAAACTGTTTAAAAATAACACTTTTCTGCCGGTTCCCACGTCTTTGCGCCTGCTCTCCTGCTTCTGACTTCAGGGACAGGAAGCAGGCAGCCAGGCTCCCTCCCCTAAGCCAACCACAGCGCTGCAATGCGTTGTGATTGGTCTGAGCGCTGTGACATGGCGCTCAGCCAAGGGCTGTAGGGGTGGGCATGTTCTCCATGCAGGCTGTAATGCAGCCTGCATGGAGAAGGGGAAAGAGCACATGACTAGTTTGGGCAGTCTTTGGGCAGTCATTGCGCACTTAGGAATGGGCAAACCACTCCTCCCCTGCTCCGAGAGCAGAACAGCCCCACCCACCTGCCCGCTCGCAAAGGAAACATAAAATGATAATAACTTAAAGTTATTATCATTTTATATTTACTTTCCTTTCCACTGCTCGAAAGCAGTGGGGCGACGCTCCTCGGCTATTGTGGAGGAGCCACCACTGGGTTTGGGGTGCTGGATGTCCTCATCTGCGGTATAAAGTAATAGCTGCATTCCACGATCAAATGTAAAACATTTGTAAGCATGAGATGGTCCTAGTATTTTCACTCACTGGTTGAAAAATACATTTCCTATTCGGCAGCTCTTCTATTTTCAAACATCGAATGTAATAACCACAAATTAAGCCATAAATGAATCCCAACTGTAATGAGCAGTCTCCATTGAGTGGTAGATCTTCATTAAAAATACTTTCCTTGTAAGTATTCTTTCACATAAAAGAGCACTTTAAATATGTGCTCCTCTTAGGAGCTGATCACAGGGTTACACAGCTGCTAAAGCTAATTGAGGACTGTGAATTGCATTCATGTTTTTGACAGGCATACATTTCATTTGAAAGGCTCGGTGAAGTGCTGCATGTTGCAGAGTGGTTGTACAAGTGAGCTCTTCAGCCTATCCCTGCATGAAATACGTGACACTTCTGATTTGTTTACTAATCACGCTGAGCCCTAGACACAACAATGTGGTGCTTCAGGTTCCTTATATAGTTTTCTGCTATAGCAGAAGAAATCCATCCATATTCAGCAAATTCTGAAAATAAATAAAAATCATTTCCCATTATAGTGGAAATGTTCCTGACTAATAATAGCTCACGGTCCCTTCTGCAGATTAGCACAGCTGCAATTTAATTTAAATTATTATACATTAGTTTAAACCCGGAAAATTGTGGTGGTGTTTTCATTCATTTAGATGCTTATCGCCGCAGCTCCTTGGAGGCCGATATTAGGACGTATTCTCTCATTTACAAGTTTCGACTTGTCTTGAGAGTCAGAATTGGAGGGACTGTAGTTTAAATTCGCAGGTCCCAACAAGTCTTTAACAGACAAAGCAATACCTTATTTCAAAAAGAATAGCTTTTAAGCATCTTAGAAACTGATTTCTAGTTAAAGCTGAATGAAATGTCCGACACCTTTATTGTCGCTTTGTTACTGCAATTTGGAATGAAGCAAAGTTAGGGTTAATAATGGACGGTTTCTTCAATGTAAATTCAGAATTTGCCAAGATTTCACAATATTTTCTCTTCAGAAGTGTACAGGGCCAGTTCTCTACTTGTCTACTGAGCCATGTTTAGATTGACAGTGTTTCTTCATGATGGCTCTTGCACGGGCACCACGTCCTTTGCTAATTGACTCGCATATTTCCGACAATCAAAGGGGTAGATTTATGAAAAACGTACGCAGCACAGAAACTAAATTGCTGTGCTGCGTTGCATGAGAATAAGAGAGCAGGACTTCTCCATATCAACTAACATATGATACTGTCCTGCTCTCTCTCAACAGCGGAAGGGCGTTATCAGGCGCCCTTGTGCCAGGAACACACCTTTGCACTATAGTGCACATTTGTCTGTGTGATCTCTAGCATAGTTAGGTCGAGCCTATAGTGGCAGCGCGCATGCGCTGCTCGCTTTGCGAGGCATACAGTAATGGAGTATGGAGTGGAAGCTCCGCCCACTCTTCGCCCATGTTTTTAATTGGCTTGTGTCATTGTCTTTCCTAAATGCTGCGTCTGATTGATTATGAGGCAGTAATGGAGTATGGAGTGGAAGCTCTGTGGAAGCTCCGCCCACTATCCACCCATGTTTTTAATTGGCTCGTGTCATTGTCTTTCCTAAATGCTGCCGTCTGATTGATTATGAGGCTTGTTAGTCCCTCCTTATTATGGCCATGTCCTCATTTGTTCCCTCCGATGGCTACTGGCCCCTTTACTTTGAGTGTTACACAGTACGGTATGTGTTATTTAGACTGTGAGCACACTTTGTCCGTGCCTTCTCGCCCCCTTCTCCCGTTGTCCGTGATGCAATGCAATAGGTCTCGCGTAAATGCGAGTCCTATTGCATTGCAAATGCTTGTTTTTGTACTGGGTTGATATCCTTCCAGTACAAAATATTATTCCTAAACAAACTTTAAAAACTGTCACCTCTTTGCAGCAGTTCAGCACACATTTAAAATCAGAAACGTTTAGAGAAAAAAAAAAAAATTCTTCTTCTTACGGGGTGCCTCAAAGAGGAGTTGTTTTTTAGGCACCAAGCTCTGTCTACTATAGTTAGTATATAGGGCATTGCATCAAAAACCTATGGGTGGTTGAATGAGACCGCCTATATACCACCCATGCAACGGTCCCTGACATAAAGTAATGCAAAACAGAGCAAAGCACTCCTTTGCGTTACCTTCAGGTATCTTTCCAGCACAAAACATTTGGCTCACAAAAGTAGTTGCCAAATAAACATTTGACACCAGTTTGTGTGGCTTTTTTGATGCAAACTCAGCACAAAAAAGTAGTAAATCAGCCCGAAAGTAACAGAATTTATGGCACTTTGAAACTTTGCCCCCGTGCACAGCACCATTTGTTGCTCTAACATGTCCCCCTCTCCTTCCCACTAAAGTATACAAAATGTGATGGATGGAATTCATGAATTAATCTCAGCCACAGGTAATGACTCGGGGACCCATTCCATTGTTATTTTGCACACCATCCACCTCAGTTTGGACCCAGCCATATGCAATTCAGTCTTGACTCTGTTCTAGTGGGAATAGTCCAGCCTGAATTGCCAGGCGAGGTCCTCCCTGAACCGGAACACAAGTAACCCAGGACCGGTTTTGCCCTAATTAGGGCTCATTATCCAGGCATAGCTTGGTTCAAATGAAACAGTGTGCACAGAACCTCCGTCTGGGCATACCTGCTGTCCTACTTAAGGTGACACACAAAAGTATACAAAAGGTGGATGAATGGAATGCTTGAATTAATCTTAGCCACTGGTACTTACTCGGGCTGCATCCCAGTCCATCGTTATTTTGCTCAGCATGCCACCTCAGTTTGGACCCAGCCATATACAAATCAGTTTTGACCCTGTTCCAATGGGAACAGTCCAGCCAAAACTGTAAGCCCAGGTCCTCCCTAAATCAGAGCACAAGCAACTGATCATTGGTTTTGCCCTAGTTACTTAGCTTTTTTTTGTATACTTTAGTGTGTCGCCCTTAGTGGGATGGTGGTGCATAATTACATTTGTATTTATACCTTTTCTATATGTTATGGGCTATTGCTTTAAGGCACCCTCCCTGTATCTGTGTGTGGTGCTTTAAGGCTATTTTTATCTTTACAATGCACTTCAACTGCCAGTTGCACTGTTGGTTCTGGCTCTAGAATGTTAAGCTGAGTTGGGAGTTGACTGCCTGGTTGTGCTGCAGGTACTGTGCTATTCTCTTAATAAATCTTCAACAACTTTTACTTGGATGGGCCTTTTCATTTTGCAACACTGGTGATCAGTTGAAGAGGCAGTTTATACTTTCACACAACACAGGAGTGGTGCCATCTTCTTGGGATTATTTGTACTTATTTCTTTATTTCTATTTTTTTGTCATGTTTATGGATTATATTGGATTATTTCTTCCTTCTTGACCTGCATTCTCGGATCTTGTGGATACCTTTTGCCCTGCCTTCGAGACCATGCTACAGGCGGAGCACCGATTTTGGTCTATTTTCGGCTTACCGTGGTACAGCATTTTTTGAATCGTCCATGCTCTTCAGCATGTGCTGCGGAGTGAGGAACAGACTGGTTACCAAGGACGCCAGTAATCAACATTCCTGCCTCTTTCTCTTCTGCTTGGTACAGTGTGGAAGTGCTTCGCATCACAACTCCTAGCAACGTATTGCCTGAGGAGCGTGATGTGCTCCTGTGTGACGTTTCCAAGCAATGCGAGCAGACTGCATCAATAGAGGAGCAAGGACTTACTCCTACGTGGCGTACCTACATGATTACACCAGCGGCGCCATCTTGGAATGAGTTTTGAGCTGTTTCTGTCATCAAGCTTTCAGCTTTTCAGTGATTTGAGGAGCGGATGACTCAGCATGCCATCTGCTGCGTTGGGGTGAACCCAGCTATGCAGCTGTTAGAGGTGGCATTCTTGCTTCTTGCGCCAATGCGCATGGCTGTGAGGAATGTGTTGCTGATTGCTTTTCAGCGTCTCATCTCCACGTATTTGCTCAGCAGCGCTGTTGCGCACAGCTTTTGACAGATGATATTACTGCTGCGAGAAATAAGTTGTGGATTGCTTGTCAGTGAATCCCCACATATTTAGTTGCAGCGCTGATGTGTACAGCTTTTGACAAGGGTTACAGTGTTTTGGTATTTATTTCTGGCTGTTGAAAATCTGTGAGTTCTGTTCAAGGTAGCCTACAAATACGTTTGGACAAGAGTCTGTTTTTGTGTCTCATCCACATTGCATTAGTGACAATTTAATTTGAACCACCTGCATAGTTTCTACAAAACAAAGGGGATCCTCCCATACCTCCAGTACCCTGGGCTAGATGGAAAGAGGAATTCTTTATGTATATGAAGGAAATTGATGGGGATAAAATGGGTGTGGAGAGGAAAAAGTATTAAATCACTCCACTGCTTGGGATCAGAAGATCAGTTGACTTTTAGAACTTTTCTGCAGGTTCCTCCACAAGGAGAAGGAGATCATAATGTGTTTGAGGAGGCCCTATTACAGATGGAACTCAAGTTTAAACCTACTTCTAGTGTGGCATTGAACAGGTTCAAGTTTTACACCAGAGTTCAACGTGAAAGGGAATCTCTCGATGACTTCCTTACAGCTTTGTGGGGGCTTTCAATGCACTGTAATTTTTGGGGGATTACTGATGAAATGATTAGGGATCAAGTTATAGTAAATGCTAGAAATAAGATATTTATTTTGAAGAGAAGTTTGGGGACATCATGAAGCTAGAAGATTTGAAAGTGTCTGATGTTGTGGCACAACGTTTTGATGGGTCAGCCATTGAAATAGAAAGTTATACTGAGGTAGGTGTTACTTTCAAGGAGAAAGAGGCACACATTAAGTTGTATGTGGTGGTGAAAGGAGTAAATGTGTTGGGATGGAAAGACCAATGGAAGCTGGGCATTATTTTAAATCCGAGCAGCAAGGAGCCTGTTTTAGTAGTTAATGATCCTGAGGATTTTACCTGGATTGTTTCTCAGTTTTTAGATACGTTCACAGGGGGGTTGGGCAAATTGCAGGGGTGCTCAAGGGGGGAGCAGTACCAGTAAAACAGAAAGTGAGAGGTGTACCCATCAATGTGAAAGATGAACTCAAGTGTATTCTGGATGACATGTTGAGTGAAGGGATCATTGAAGAGGTGGAATCTTCCAAATTGGTGTCTCCAATAGTTTTGGCGTGCAAGGCTGATAAATCTTTGAGGTTGTGTGTTGAACTTAGAGCTCTAACCAGAGACACACAAAATCCATACCCTACACATAATATACAAACCTACAAGGTGGCTTGTTGTCAGGTGCACTATGCTTAATCCTTGAAGCCACACTCTCCAACAGGTCCCTTACACCGGCAACATCAAACAGGGCACCCTCCTTACCATTTTCACATCTGGCCACCATTCTGACATTCCAGACTTTTCCGTCTTCAGTGACTACACTATTCCTATTGACTTAAAAAACCTTCATAGCCTTACCATATCTGGACTCACTTTTGGACACAACTGCTGGCTTGAGAATACTGACCCAGTCTCCCACAATAAAATCAGGTTCTTTAACTTTCAACTTGGTGTCATAGACCTTCCCAATCTTCCCCTGCTTCTCTTCCACTCTAGTGGCCACTTCTTCCTTCACTGTATCCACACTCTTCTCAAACTGCTTCCTCTTGAACCACCAGGGACATACCTTTAACACTGGATCCCTACCCTTGAGCATCCTAAATGGACTAACCTTGGTAGTAGTATGAGGTGTGATCTGCTACAAGCACAACTTCTCCCATAGTTTGTCTTTCCATTCCCCCCAACACTATGTGCCCACAAAATGCTGTCCTTCAACACACGGTTGAACCTCTGCATCTGTCCATTTTCCCACCATTCATACAATGCCGTGGTTACGTGGTGAATGTTGCAATACCTGAGGAAACTCTCCATTTCATGCGACCTGAGCTGCACCCCTTTATCTGTGAAGAGAATCTCTGGTTAGCCTTCCTGAGCAAACAGTTCCTTGAAAAACCCGATAACCACCACCGTGGAAACTTGGGACACAAACTTAACTTCCAGTCATTTAGAGTGATAGTCCACCAGAACCATAGCAAACCTACATTCATGTGGCAAGAAATTAAAAGGACCAGAAATATCGAAGCCTACTTTCTAACACAGAAATTCTGTCCATTTTACGGGAAACAAAGTTGCGGAACCACTCTAAGCATTATCACACTGTTCACACACACCTCACATTCTTGCACAACCCTATCCACAAGTCTATCAAAACTGGGCCACCAAAATCTAGTCCTCACCAACCTTGTCTTGGATGGCACTGCTATATGTCCCTCATGCGCTAAAGACAAAATGAGACCATGCAGGCCCTCTGGTGGTATGCACTTCCCATCCTTAAAAACATTCCACCTTCTATTTCCAATTCCCCAGACACCTTCAAAAACAGAAATAACTCCTCCTTGGCCACTCTTCTCTCACGCATTCCAGAACATCCTTCAACAACACATCCTCCTCCTCATCCCTTCTCCACTTTTCTTCATCGAGACCTTCAAACTCTTTGGACATCACATCTGTTATGTTAGCTATAACCTCTGACTCCCTTGCACCATCAACCCCTTCCTTATATTCACAAGGGAGCTTTGACAAACAATCAGCAGTGACATTACTCTTCCCAGGCATTTTTCCACCTTGAAATTGTATTCCTGGAGCTTGGACATCAACCTCAAAATACTTGCAGTGGCATTGCGACCCCATCCAGGGGACAAAACACCAGCCAGAGGTTTGTGATCAGTTTTAAGGGAGAAACGAGAGCCCCACATGTAATTTCAGAAATGCTCCACTGCCCACACACATGCCAGTAACTCCTTCTCAGTAACGGTATACCTTATTTCTGCTACATTCAGGTTGCGAGAAGCAAATGCCACATTTCATTCTTTACCTGCAAATGAGAGAAACTTCCCCTTATTGTTTGGTGCAGATGCGTTGACAATGGCATCCACCAATGATTTCTTAGGTACAACGCCTTCCTTAGACAATGTGTGTCCCAAATATTCCACTGATTCCTGAAACAACTTACATTTGCCCTACTTCAATGTCAATCCTTGTTTTCCCATCAATCCACATACCTCTTTCAAGTGCTCTAAACGCTTTTGTTTGTTCTTTAAAAAGATTAAAATGTCATCTTGGAAGCACTTAACATAGGCATCCATACCTTTGAAGATGGGAAAAACATCACTTGTTGGAAAACAGATGCCACCGACACAAGGCCAAACAACGTCCTCTTCAATGTCTGGGCATAAATGCTGTCCCACTTAAGGCAACACACTAAAGTATACAAAAAAGTGGATGAATGGAATGCTTGAATTACTCTTAGGCACTGGTAAATACTTGGGCTGCGTCCCAGTCCATTGTTATTTTGCTCACCATGCCACCTGAGTTTGGACCCAGCCATATACAAATCAGTTTTGACCCTGTTCCAATGGGAACAGTCCAGCCCAAAATGCTAAATCAGGTCCTCAGTGAACCACAGCACAAGCAACCCATCACTGATTTTGCCCTAGTTGCTTAGTTTATTTTTTGTACACTTTAGTGTGTCACCCTTAGTGGGACGGGTATTCCAAGATGTAGGTCCCGTGCGATCTGTGTGTGGAACCAAGCTATACCTGACTAATGAACCCTAACTAGGGTGAAACCAGTGCTGGGCTACTGGGTTGCTTGTGTTCCTGTTCAGGGAGGATATGGCCTGACAGAGTGCTAAACACAAGTGATCTGAAGTTCCTGGTATGGTAACATGTCTAGTACAACAGCTCTCGACCTCTCAACTCATAGCAGAACCAGAGATCTCACAAGCATTCTGCGACCAACTGGCCACTTTCTTTCATTCTAAAATCATGGATATTTACACAGGCTTTGATCCAAATCCCGGATCATCTACTACTACACCGGTATCCAGCAGGCTTACTGATGGGGCGCCTTTGGATCCTTGTAGCGAGAATAGAGGTCTCTCAAAATTCTCTGATCTCTCGCCCCTACTTGTTCCTGAGAACGCCTGCAGGATCACCCATGGAGGCTTGTCCACCAGCAGTTCTTTATATGGCAGTTATCACCACAGCAGAACCCCTTTGTAAAATCATGAATAATGTGATTCTATCCGGAATCTATCCGCATAGTTGAAAACAAGCCACGATTAGGCCGCTCCTAAAAAAACCTAACCTAGATCCAGGGGACTGTAAGAATTATCGTCCCATATCTTTGCTTCCAGTTCCTGCAAAAATCTTGGCGCTGCATCTCAATGGTATAGAGTCATAATATCGATGTTTAAATATCGATGTGACACAATATCGACCTGCAAGAATATCGTCGACCAGAATATCGACATGCAGGTAAGAAATATTGTTTTTGTTAATATCGAAGTTAGTAATATCGTTAGTCAAAATATCGTTGTTAATAATATCGAAATTTATTTTAGTGTTCTGTATTTTAGTATATGTGTTAAAAGTATAGTTTATTTTTCTAAAGTAGCGGGTTGTGGGTTTATAGGGGAATAGGGTGGGAAGTAATTTAATTAAAATTAATTAATTAATAATGTTAATTAATTAATATTTTTGTATTTAATAATTTATATTGTTAATTAATTTGTTATTAATTAGTTATTAACTGGTTATTAATTATTAATAATCAATTGGTTAATATGTTAATTGTGTCATTTTTTTCGGAGCGGGTTGTGCGTTTATAGGGGAGTAGGGTGGGAAGTAATTTAATTATAATTAATTAATAATTTTATTAATTAATATTTTTGTATTTAATCTTTTATGTTGTTAATTGTGTTGAATATTTTGTTATTAATTAGATATAAATTGGATATTAATTATTAATAATTAATTGGTAAATATCTTAATTGTGTTATTTTTTTAAGAGCGGGTTGTGGGTTTGTCGGGGAGTAGGGTGGGAAGTAATTTAATTATAATTAATTAATTAATAATTTTTATTAATTAATATTTGTGTATTTAATGTTTCATATTGTTAATTGTGTTAAATAATTTGTTATTTATTAATTGGTTATTAATTATTAATAATTAATTGGTAAATATGTAAATCCTGTTAATTTTTTATGAGCGAGTTGTGTATTTAGAGGGGAGTAGTGTGGCAAGTAATGAAAAATTAATATAATTTTTAATTTTTTCAGATAATATTTATTTATTGTTATTTTATAGTCTTAATAGTATGAATTAATTTATTATTCATTGTTTTTAATTGTATTGTTCATTGTTATTAGTTCATTCATTAATTGTTAAGCAATTATGTTAATTGAGTCATGTTTTAAAATAGTGGTGGTGTTATTTATAGGGGTATTTGGTGAGAGGTTAATTATTTTTTATTATTTAAGTATTTGTTAATTAATGTTTATTATTTTGCTGGAGTGGGAATAGTAAATTATTCATCTCCGCTAGCCAACACTTTCCCTACTGTTGCATTTGTTGGAGTGGGAATAGTAATTTTATCCCCTCCACTATACAACACTTTCCCTACTGTTGCACTCTGTGGAGTGGGAATAATAAATTATTCCCCTCCGCTATCCAACACTTTCCCTACTGTTGCACTTGCTGGAGTGGGAATAGTAAAGTATTCCCCTCCGCTATCCAACACTTTCTCTACTGTTGCATTAGTTGGAGTGGGAATAGTAATTTTATCCCCTACGCTATCCAATACTTTCCTTACTGTTGCACTCTGTGGAGTGGGAATAGTAAATTATTCCCCTCCGCTATCCAACACATCCTACTCTTGCAATTGTTGGAGTGGGAATAGTAATTTTATCCCCTCCGCTATCCAATACTTTCCCTACTGTTGCACTCTTTGGAGTGGGAATAGTAATTTTATCCCCTACGCTATCCAATACTTTCCTTACTGTTGCACTCTGTGGAGTGGGAATGGTAAATTATTCCCCTACGCTATCCAACACTTTCACTACTGTTGCACTTGCTGGAGTGGGAATAGTACATTTTTCCCCTCCACTATCCAACACTTTTCCTACTGTTGCAATTGTTGGAGTGGGAATAGAAATTTTAACCCCTCCGCTATCCAATACTTTCTCTACTGTTGCACTCCCTGGAGTTGGAATAGTAAATTATTCCCCTCCGCTATCCAACACTTTCCCTACTGTTGCACTTGCTGGAGTGGGAATAGTAATTTTATCCCCTCCGCTATCCAACAGGTTCCCTACTGTTGCATTAGTTGGAGTGGGAATAGTAATTTTATCCCCCCCGCTATCCAACAATTTCCCTACTGTTGCAGTTGCTGGAGAGGGAATAGTAAATTATTCCCCTCTGCTATCCAACATTTCCCTATTGTTGCATTCCCTGGTTGGGAATAGTAAATTATTCCCATCTGATATCCAACACTTTCCCTACTGTTGCACTTGCTGGAGTGGGAATAGTAAATTATTCCCCTCCGCTATCCAATACTTTCCCTACTGTTGCACTCCCTGGAGTTGGAATAGTAAAGTATTCCCTTCCGCTATCCAACACTTTCCCTACTGTTGTACTTGCTGGAGTGGGAATAGTAATTTTATCTCCTCCGCTATCCAACACTTTTCCTACTGTTGCACTCCGTGGAGTGGGAATAGTAAATTATTCCCCTCCGCTATCCAACACTTTCCCTACTGTTGCACTTGCTGGAGTGAGAATAGTAAATTATTCCTCTCCGCTATCCAACACTTTCCCTACTGTTGCACTCCTTGGAGTGGTAATAGTAATTTTATGCCCTACGCTATCCAATATTTTCCCTACTGTTTTAGTTAATGTAGTGTAAAATGTTGTTTTAAAGATAAATATTTATTTTAATATTTTATTTTATTATATATATAAATTATTTTTATATTTATCTTACAGGTTTATGTATATATATATATATGTATTTATAATTTTTATTATGTTTGTAACCTTTTATAATTTAATAAAATTATTATTTATTAATATTATTAAGTAAATATATATATATATTTTTTATATATGTATGTTTAATTCATTTTTATATTACATTTATTATTTATAATTTTTAACATTTTTAAATAATTCTAACTATGGGGGTCATTACAATGACAGGCGGATCGCCATTTCCCACCGCCCGCATGCCATTTCCCCACCGTCTGCCGGTTTTCCGCCGGTCCCGCACGCGACCGGGCGGTAAAGGACCCTAATATGGTGGCGGTGTCTGCAAGACACCGCCATCCATATTAGGATGTTGGCGGACAGCAGCCTTTCCATAATATATTATATAATAATATTTATTACTTAATTTAATTTATATTATTTTTAAGACATTAAAAAAAAACGATATTTTGAACAACGTTATTTTAAACAACGATAATTTGGTTTTGATATTTTTGTACTTACCGTTGTAGAGATAGGACGTCGTTATTTTGTCCATCGATATTCTTGACACGATATTCTGGCAGGTCGATATTGTTGTCGTTGATATTATGTCAGTGATCCCATCTCAATAAGCAGCTGATGGAAACTGCAGAACAACAATCTTGGCTTAATGATTCTCAGTTTGGATTTAGGAAACACCATGGGACGGAAATGGCTTTAATATCTGCCACTGATTACATCCGAAGTACCGTGGATGAAGGACAGGGGATGGTACTGATTCTCTTGGATCTGTCAGCAGCATTTGATACCATCTCACCTATTTTGCTGCAGGACAGACTCCAGAGTCTTGGTGTTTCTCATCAAGCACTAGCCCTCCTATCCTCATTCCTGACAGCGAGATCCCAAAGGGTGAAACTAAAGTATTTTTACTCGGATTCCTTTGTTCTACCTTGTGGTGTTCCGCAGGGATCTTCTCTGAGTCCCACTCTTTTTAATCTATATGTGGCACCTATAGCAACCATGATTCACTCATTTGGATTGGAGGTAGTGTCATATGCAGATGACACACAGATCATGGTTACTATCCCCAAAGGCTCATGCTCAATGTCAGAAAACATTCTTGGGTGCATGACGAAAGTGGCAGAATGGATGTCTGCTAACTTCTTGAAACTTAATGGGGAGAAAACAGAAGTGATGATATTTGGTTCAGGGACATCAAAGTGGAACAGCAAGTGTTGGCCTCAATCTTTAGGATGCTGTCCTGTCCCGACCAAGAAGGCTAAGAACCTTGGAGTTCTGATGGATATTGAACTTAACTTTAATGTTCAAACGAACCGCACCATCTCTACGTGCACCTGGCTCATAAGGATGCTAAAAAAAATCTTCCCTCTCATCCAACGACCAGCACGAATACAGGTAGCTCTGGCCTTGGTAATGTCCAGACTTGATAACTGCAACTCGTTATACCTGGCCGCCAATAAGAGTATGCAGTACAAACTTCAGGTGCTGCAGAATGCACTGGCAAGACTTGTTCTGGACATTCCCAGGAGACAATCGGCCAGGAAGGGACTAAAATCCCTGCACTGGCTCCCCATCGAAAAACGTATTTGCTTCAAGTCACTCTGCATGGTACATAAATCACTGTATCTTCCCTACCCGACCAGGTTAAGAACAATGTTCAGTTGGCACTCCCCCAGTAGACCCCTTCGATCTTCGTTTCAATTGCAAATGGTGGTACCAAGAACCAAAAAGAGGAAATGGGGGGACAGAGCATTCTCGGTGGCAGCTAGCAAACTTTAGAACTCCCTTCCTCTCGCCCTTAGGTCTATTCCACTTCTTTTACCATTCAGAAAAGCTCTTAAGACCTGGCTTTTTTCGGCCTAGCATATATCCGGCCTACTTTTCTCTTCAACCTTCTCCGGACGGTCGGTCTCTAGCGCCTTGATTCTTTAGGGTGATTGTCGCGCTTTACAAATTACAAATCAATTCAAACAAATCAAATGTCTATTGTGAGATGACTGTTTGTAAGATTCTCTCATGCTTTCGGTGGTCCCTATATTTTCTTCATCTGCTATTTTTTTCAACTTGCTTTGGTACTTTATGAACTTTTCTTTTATGGATCTCAGAAATTGTATATTCCATGTATTAGATCTTTTAAGGGAGCCATTTAGTTGATAATGCATAACTCCAATTTATAATGTGGAATTAACATATTGGGACCAAATACATCCAATAACCCATCGTTTCAGTAACATGGTAAGTCTAGTTTTCTTTTATATTGTTTTATTTGTTAGGTATAGTTCGTTGTGTGCCATTTTTATGCAAGATCTTTAAAAGTACTCAAAAAAATACATCCAACAAGCAAGCTACAAAACCCATTGTTTGTAACCAGGGCCGGTTTTAGAGTGATGAAACTGGTGCAGCTGCACCTAGCGCTGAGCTCGAGGGGTGCTGTGTTTAGGACCAACTTATAGGTTTAAAAAAGCACCTGCTGCAGAGTTCCTTGAGTGTCCAGCAGTTTTCAGGCAACAATAAAAATGTCAAGATAAATCTGGTGATTAATGTTCTGGATGGAGAAAGATTGGGTTATTATGCCTGCTGCAATGAACGTGTAACATTCAGATTACAGAGCTGTATTACTGTTTTTGTCACAGGCATCTTTTTGCAGTTCATCAATTGCAATCATATTAGAGCACAGTGACCTATGAACTGTCATCAAAGAGCTGAATGCAAACTGCATGGTATAGGTTAAAACATTTTTTTGCCTCAGACTTTCATTATCCTAATGTTGCTAAAAATGATTTGTTTGGGTAGAAATATATTCTTTTTAGTAAACACCATCCACTGTGGTACTTTTGAAATACTGAGTTTGTGCTTCTCCACACCAAACACTCTTAAAATAAACTGCCTACTAGCATGGATGACATGTGATTCTTACACGTTGTAATCCTCATTGTCTTATGTAACATTTCCTACAGACTGATTTACACATGTATGATTCATTGTCTCTGTATAATGTGTCTGCAATGTAAAGTGCTCTCACATCCTACACTGGTATATACTGTGCCATAAAACAAGTGAAATGCATTTGAGAGAGGTGCTATAGACAGAGGACAGGCACTGTTGAAGGGTGGTCGTGAGGGAATCCACGGAGAAGGTCAAATGTGTGCCAAAAAAGATTGTCTCACCAGGTGCCGCCATCGCTAAAGCCCACCCTGTTTGTATCCATGAAAGTGAACAACTGAGCAACAGCAGAAATAGTGTGCTGGTATGAAATTACCTCAGTGGTTTGTGAGTGATTAATGGAGTGTAACAGAAACCAAACAGAGTGCAATACTTTTCAGTGCATATGTCAGTGCCGTTGCATATGGTTTGAACTGATGCATACCTTTTAGAAAATAGATCTATCATCGGAAAAAGTGGAAAAATAAACAAGGATTGATGAAAATGCAAAAAATAGTGAGATAGGTGGCAACTAAGATTTAGGGACTTATTACGAGTCTGGCGGTCCCGTAGACCGCCATATCAGTGGTGGCTGTCCAAGCGCGGTAAGCTCGGTGGTCCGACTACTTTATTGTGGGTTGGATGGATCAGCTTTGCAATGTCTGCCACTGGATCACAGAGACCACCAGCAGACCTCTTGTTCCATGAGCAGACCACGGCGGTCAGACCACCTGCTTCAAAGTGGCGGTGACACAGGATTTGGGGTGCGTACTCAACCCCTTTCTTCTTCTTCCAGGCAGATTCTGACATGGATCCCTTTCTTCAGATCCCCCTTTATAGAAGGATCTTCATGCTGAGGATTATGACCCTGTTTGTGGGGATCTACAGGTGAGTCCTTTTCGAACACTATACCCATTGCTAGGACTGCCCACATATGGGATGAATCCCGGTAATGGGTATATGGTATTTTTCCACAGATATCATGCATATGTGTGCATCCAACACATCTGCAGACGAAATACACACACAAGCATCAATATATTTGTAAAAAGTACTCACCACTGCTGCAAGATCCCTTCCTCCACATTGCCAGCCCCGTGGTCAACTTGTAATACAGCTTTCTTTGGACCACCAGCGAAGTGGGCTGGTGGTGGAGTCGGACACAGTCCTGCAGCGGTTGGACCATCAAACTCATAACAAGGCCCTTAATGCACATATATGCAATATAGTGCATTTGAGATGGAGATAGTCTAAAAGCACTTCAAAATGCAGCAGAACTTAATGAACAGATTCTAGGTTTCTTTTATCGAGGTGAAATCAAACTCACCTTGAGGTAAGACAATGCAGAAGTAACAACAAATGGAGACTAGAGTGTACTGGAGACTAGAGTGTATTGTCTATTTCTAGAGGAAATAGCTAGACCTTGGCAGAATTTCAATTCCGCCAGGATAATTAGAGACATTTTTGTAATTCCACATTACTCTTTGACGTGGAATTACCAATAATTACCCGATTACTTCTACTCATGCAATTAAGAATACATTTGGGGGAAAATCCTACTGAGAGAGCACATTTAGCAAGCTTGAGTGGCCACTTGTACTTGCTATTCATGTTCTGCTGCATTTAGGGACACTTGTATGTACCTTTTTTAAGGACGCAAATGGCCTGATTCTCAGAATCGGGCCGCTTGCGACCAGAAAAAGGATTTTCCAATGTACCAAACCCTATTTTATGTTCCAGTAACCTATTACCGAACGGCAAAATATGTTAGTGATACGCGGTTAGGAAGGGGTGTGTTTAGGGCGTCCTTTCCTAATATGGAATTGCATGGGTGTATAGGACTATTTTGTGACCGAAATGCGGTGGCAAAACATTTGCATTTTACTACCTACTTCAAGTAGGTGGTAACCCGATTAGCAAATGGGAATGGGTCCCAAAGGGACCCCTTCCCCTTGTGAATGTTTGTAAAAGCATTTTTTAAAGAAAACGTTTGATTTTGTTTTTGAAACGCATCCCGTTTTCCTTTAGGGAACACGGCCTACATTTAAACAAAAAAAGATTGCTTTATTTAAAAGCAATCACAGGCATGGTGGTCTGCTGATTCCACTAGGCCACCATCCCTGTGATTTTAGCGATTCCCAGTGGGTCGCAAACTGAGACCTATCTCATTAATATTCATGAGGTAGGTCTATTTGCGACCCGCTGGGAATCACATATGAAACTCAAAAGAGATACATTTGAAATAGCAATTTCCTAATTGTGACTCGCAGGAAATCGCAATTAGGAACTCGCTATTTCAAACTTTCACACATGTGGCCCTTTGAGCTGTTTCTTAGCAAAAAATGCATCCTAACTCCATTTTGGATACAAGGGTGTATTTTCTGTAAGAAAATAACGCAAAAATGCCTGTAGTAGTTTGGGGGAAAATGCTACCCCAAGAGCACATTTAGTGAGTGCGAGTGGCTGCTCACACTTCCTAATCATGTTCTGTTCCATTTAGCACAACATGCATCCTTATGTCCAATTTAGACACAAGGGGCATTTTTGCACTAAGAAATAGGGCTAAATACAGATTTACTCCCCTTGAGTAATTCAATCATAATCTCCGGGAATTCTTAAGTAATTCCACATGATTACGCTACACAGAATTACTTGACTTATGCCCATCCCTAGCAATAGCTCCAAACACAATCAGAGAAAATTGAGTAACAGTACAGAGCAAACTCACCAAAATAGAGCAAGGACTGCATCAGAAATCTTCTGAAAAGACACAAGCATTTACATTTGTGCAGTCTGCAAGAGAAATTGGAAAGGGAAATATCACACTTGTCACCGTACATGATCACAGTGTCACAATCCAAAACATTCGGGGCAGACAATATATAGATTGTAGTAATAATTTCAGTGTAAGGGCAAAAGATGAACTTGAGAGCATATGGTAACACAGAACAAAGTTAATAGACACTAAATGGATCTGATGGCCTTCACTGGTTTCTCTTTATGGGCATGTGATTGGGTTGCCGGTAACTAGATAATAAAAGTTCATAACGTCTGGAAAAGGTGCAGCAACATGTTCTGGAAAAATTGTCTTCTAGTCATAGATTTCGAGTACATAAATTGATTGAAATAATTGAGAAGCGCTCTGCCTCTGGTGAAGAAATACTCAGAGTAAATTAGGAACAGAAATGCAATGGTGTTAGACCTGACATCCTAGGCATACTATTCCCACAAAACATTTTGCGTTCACCCCTCCTGTTTGCTGAATTCGTTTTTGTTGGCTTTTGGACTCTGCACACTGTAACACTGCTAACCAGTGCTAACGTGCTTGTACTCTCTCCCAAAACATGGTAAAGTTGGCTTACACTTAATTGGCACACTTCATGTATTTCTAAGTTCCTAGTAAAGTGGGACTCCGTGTACCCAGGGCCTGTAAATTAAATACCACTAGTGGGAACCACCCCTCATTGTGACACCCACTAAAGTAGCCTTTTAAAACCTGTCTCAGGACTCCCATTGCAGCCTGCAGTGCAGCTTCAAACTATAATTTCAAGGTTTATCTTGCCAGGCCTAAACCTTCCTTTACAAGAAAGACATGTAAGTCACCCCTAAGGTAAGTCCTAAAGGCTCATAGGGTAGGGTGCATTGAATTTAAAAAGTAGTACATGTGTACTCCTAAATTTGTTTTCACTACTTTAAGGCCTGCATGTCCCTTGGGATAAAATTGGGTTACCTTATTACATTTAATAATTGCTAATGCTTGATTTGGAGCAAGTAGGAATGTTATGTTCAGGCTCAAATGAATTGTAATTAAAAATTCTCCTTAATGGTAAAGTCAGATTTTAAATCACAATTCCAAAACTGCCATTTGTAGAAGTTGGCCTTTTTCTTGCCCTAACAATTTAGAGCTTGCTGCAAATGTCCTGGCCACATGGCTTTGAATGGCTCTGTTGTTTGGGTTTGTATATTCATGCCAGACAGTGAGACACAGGGGAAAGGGTATAGTCAGGATCGCCCGTCAAAACCAGGCTGGCTTGGGGCAGAGATACTCCCTGCCCCACTTACATTTCAAAGGGCTTGCCTCCAGCATGCCTAATGGAACCTGACACCAGTCTTTTGCACCCCAGGCTTCTTGGAGCCTTGGCAGGGGAAGGGAATAACTTTCCAGGACCAGATGAAGGCGTAGCCCATGAGTTCCCCCCCCACCTCACAGGCTGGCACCAGGTATAAATATTGGACCCTCAGAACAACTCTTCAGTACACTCCTCAATCTGTGTATTTTACAGAATATGGACTGCCTTGTTCCCCAGGGGACTGACCTGCAGCTTGTGGCCTGCATTGCTCTCTGGGAAGGAAGACTGGACCTGCTCCCTTCATCTTAGGCTAACGTGAGTGACTGCAAGGGTCGCGTCCCTGACGCCTGACCAGATCTTCATGCTACAGCGAAGACCATTCATGATGCGAGGCCTGCTCTTCATGCTACATTGACAACCATCCACTTTGCTTTACCTTCGCCATGCCAGACTTTGAGAAGGCAACTTTTTTAGCAGCACTATCCTGGTCCCTGTGTCCGGCCTGCACTCCATCGCGGTCAACCTGAAATTTCCCCTGGTCTAGCATGACCGGATATCTGCGAGTGGCGCATGGTGCATTTAGGAGCTATACTTTCCTAAAACCTCTAAATGTAACATATACGGTTCTTCTAATTGACCTTTTGTATTTTGGGTCTCGTTTTATTTATTAACACTTTTTGTATTTTTCTAAATTGCTTTGAGATATTTCTTTTGTTTTCTCTTTATTAATGTTTTCGTGCTGCATAAATATTTTACTCATTGCCTCTAATTTAAGCCTGACTCTTATGTGCCAAGCACAGGTTAATTTAGTAACTTTTGTTGTTCACCCTGACAAGAATTGTTGTTGTTGCCTGAGTGGGCTTCCACCCCCATCAACCAATACCCCAATTTCTTACAAATGGGATATGGACAGGCTGTGTTAGAGGCACACAGATGCCTCAATGGATCCATGCTGAAAACAAGCATTGGCAAAACCAATAGGTATTGTTGATGTAAGATCTATTGCCTTTGTCAATGTTTTCTAGCCATGTTGTAAAGCAGCAAGGGTGCTGTGCAGCAAAGCTGAAAGTAAAGAAAAATCCACTAAAGCTTTTGCAGTATAGTAGATGGAAGAGACTTAAAAATCAGAAATGTAAAAGAATGAAAGAAGAAAGGAACAATTTATCAGAAACACGCTCAAGAGCTTACTTTCCGTGCGGCATATTTGTAAGAAATACTGCCTGGAAACTAGCTTCAGAAACCATCCACCTTATTCAACAGCACATCAAAGGAAGGCTTCAGAATGTGGATGGCTGCAGATTTAGAAAGAACATGGCAAACAGTCTCCAACCTACAACATCTGAAAGAAACACTGTATCAAAAGCAGCTTGCCTTTTGCCAAAGAACATCAAAGACTTGAATCCCAAAATGCAAGCGCTTGTACAACCAGCATGCATATGTCTAAGAATTCCCAAGGATGCAGTTCCTATCTATTTCCACACAATACCACTGTATAGTAATATAGTAATGCATGTCCTTTGGAGTGTTCTTTGCAGTTTTGTCAATAACCAGGTGCATAAATATATTTTAAATACGCTGCTGACATCAGTCTAGGGCCTGCACCTCCTAAGTTCCTAACAGTGCAGGCCCAACTTACTGCTTTCACCATCATATGACTACACTACTAATCTGTAATCTTCAGAGTATTGGAAACTGCAAAGGCAGAAAAAAATGATTGGTCGTTTTCATTCTGTCAGTCAATTTTATATCCTCTTTACACAGAGATTTTCAAGAAAGCATTCATAATATAACTAAAAAAAGAATGTATATTCTTGTAATTCCCCTTGTGTGACATACATAACAAATAGAATAAACATGCTTTTTCATAAAAATACATTTTGAGTACAGAAAAAAGTATTTGGAATAAAGATTGAAACAAGCTTCTGGGCCTAACAGCATTTTGGAACTCAAAAAGACTTAAGAACTACAACTGACAGAAAAGTTATATGACCAGACCAGTAGTGCTGTTGCTCCCAAGAGGCTAAGAGAAGACACAACCAAGAGAAAGAGGGGGTCAGAATGAGAGAGAAAGAGAGAGCGCAAAGGGGAGAGTCAGAGAGATAGAGAGAGAAATATTTAGAGACAAATGCCCCTACTCTTTCAGTGCTGTTAATGTTGCTCTATGCCTCCAGATAGGGGCATTGTGAACCCCCGCTTTAGCAGCTACAGTGGTTGTGGAGGTCTTGATGGGCCTCTTCTGTCTGTAACTCGGCAGACAAAGGCTCATAAATAACGTGAAAGGGTGGGCACGTGAGTGTGTGAGTGAAAGTATGGAAGGATGAATGGCTATGTGAGTGAAAGGCTGGATGGATGATGAGAGAAAGTATGAATGCATGAGTGAGTGAAAGTATGAATTGCTGAGCGACAGGGTGGATGGGTGGAGTAACAGAGTGGATGGATGGATGAAGTGAAAGGGTGGATGGCTGGATGGATGAGTAAAAGGATGGGTTCTGAGGCATGGGTGAAGTTCTTGATTGGCCTCTTCTATCAGCCACTTGGTAGACAAAGGTGAGTGAGTGATAGGGTGATGGGTGAATGTAAGTGGAAAGGTGAATGGATGGGTGTGTGATAGGATGGATGGGTAGATGAATGAATGAAAGAATGGATGTAAGGATGGATGAGTGAAAGAATGGATGGATGAGTGACAGGGAAGGTAGATGGGTTGATGGAAGGGTGGATGGATGAGCGAAAGAATCGATGGATGGATGGATGGATGAGTGAGTGAAAGGATGGATGGATGGGATGAGTGAAAGGGAGTATTGGTGGATGGAGTGAAAGGATGGATGGATGAATGAGAGAAAGGATGAATGGATGAGTGAAGGATGAATGGATGAGAGACATAATGGATGAGTGAAAGGGGTGGGTGAAAGGATGGATAAAAGGATGGATGGATGAGTGAAAGAATGGATGGATGAGTACAAGGGAGGGTGAATGGATGGACAGATGAGTGAAAGTGTGGATGGATGAGTGAGTGAAAGGATGGATGGATGAGTGAAAAGGTAGATGGATGGATAAGTGGATGGATGGGTGGAAAGATTAGTCAAAGGATAGATGGCTGAGTGAAAGGGTGGATGGATGAGTGAAAGGGTAGATGGATGGATAAGTGAAAGGGTGGATAGACAGATAGAAAGGTGAAAGGGTGGATGGATGGATGGATAGGTTTAATGGATATTTTTGGAGAGTGATGGACTGGATAGGAATGGACAGATGGAATGGTGAAAGACTGAATGATTGATGAAAGAATGAATGGATGACAGAATGTAAATGGTAGATATCAGAAAGTGTGTGGAAGGATAAATTCATAGATGCTTGGATGAAAGAGACAAGAGTGCTCTTCTGGGGAGGGTTGTGATGATCTGCTTTGTTTGCTTGGTGCCATAAGAGCTTTGGTTTGAAGAGGGGGACATTTTCATTTTCTGGCTACTCCATAGCCTTTAGATATACCCTGGTCCTCTTTAGTGCTGTATGTGGCCCTGGATATGGTGGACACAAAGTAATGGAGGTAACAGTGGGGGTTGGTAGAGAAGATTGTGGATGTGGTAGAGACAAATGAAATAGAACCAGAGATATCTTCACTGCTTTCAAAATTTTGCTCCATAGCCCAACGATTGAAGAGCACTGGTTTTGTCTTCTTTCAGTTCTACTTCCTGATGGTGAACACCACATTACTAATCAAACTTGTTCCACAACCCATAGAAGCAGTGCAAATGAGATATGGCAATTCTGATGTATTAAATTAAAGATGATCAAAGAGCTAGTTGAAGTATGTACAGAAATGTTGCTTCCAAGAATCTCAGGGCCAGGTTCAACTGAGATAGTCATCCTTTAGGCATGCTGAGGATGCCTTGTCAAACCAAATGAAGTACTGTATGTTTTAAAAACGTAATAAAATAACTATAAAGACAGTGATAAATATTATTAGACTTAGATTAGTACGCTAAAGAAAATGCATCTGAGATTGTGCAGATTTTCAGCGAAATAAACATTCATATTAATAATTATTTCCTACGAAAATGCAGTGTTGGAAAAATAAATAATATAAGCATAATGTCCTCAACAGGTCATTTGCATAGATAACACATTTAATTTATTGATCCACTTTCAGAACATTTCCGTTTACTCTCCCTAAAAGGGAGTTCACCTACTCTTAAGTTAAAATACAAATGTTACGCATCAGGATGCAACTTAGCTTGTAGATAAAATTGCACATGGGACATTTTTTGCAGTACATCATACACCTTTCATTTGCTTATGCAAGCAACAATATATCAAACTACTTTCAAAATGTTGATATTTTTATATAGACTTCAAATTGCAAAAATAGTTTTCTCTTTTACTGTTTTGGCATTAATTGAGTTTCAGTGGTTTTTGAGACAAACATTAAATGGCCAGATTTAAAATCCTTTAGAAGCTATTAAATCACACAATAAACCTGTAGGGGCATAATGAAGATTGTACAACAGCCATATTACTTGAGCATATCCCCGAAGCTAACCATACCCACTCCAAGAAGAATACCTTCTACAATACTTTACTGTATTGACAATCTTGCTCATCATTCCCATCCTTTGACCTTCGCCAGAGTCTCAATTAATTTTCGAATCAACAATCCACACCATAAAGAGACAAAGCTGGGATTTCAAAGAATATATATGTAGCAAAGCCTCGGTGTAGTTTTTCACATTACTTTAGAAGTTGCCAAATTCTCATACCAACAAAATAAGATTTTGCTATTTACAACCTTGTGTGTGTCTGAGGCAGATTGTTTTTGTCTGTGACCACCTATAATCATAACTTCAGTCTTCTGTAAGACAGTTATGTGCAGCATAGTTAAGACATTTATGGTCTCATTTATGAAAAGTGTTGCATCGCTGCGTGAAAACAGCGATGCAACACTTTACAGTCCGCCATCCTTGCGACACCATGGATGCGCCTTATTTTCACTATGGTGCTCCATGTCGCAAGGATTTACAGACACATCAGTATTCCTGACATATCTGTAGGTGCAAAAGTGGCGCATTGTTGGGGTGTGTCTGAAAACAAATGCAACTCCAGCAATGTGTCCTTTCACATGGGCAAGCCCCATGTGAAAGGCTCTGTGTCACTCCTCACGCCTGATGTGAAGCAGGCATAAGGATTTGACGCAGTGGCATCCTAGAAGTGGCGTAGTGAAATTTCATAGATTTCACTGCATCACTACTACAAGCCTTTTTTGTGGGGGAATGCCCACCCTGCATACATTATACCTGACACAGATATAATGTAGCGCAGGGGTTTACAAAATGGCGCATCTGCCTAGATGCGTCACTTTGTAAATATGGCGCAGTTTGGCACATATTTTATACCGCCGCAGCGTTACAAATAGTGATGCAATAGCGGCGTAAAGGGATAAATAAGGCCCTTATTTCTCTTTAGAGCCTTATTTCAGTAAGATCCAACAATCCAATATTTTCGGCATACACAACTATAAATAATTGAAACCCTCAAGGCTTTGCGGAAAGTCATACTAAGAGGCTCTGGCAAACCCATTTTACATAAGGAAAGCAATAGGAGAGCTACAATGCACACCTTTTTCAGTCCCTTATGTTCTGGAATTTCGCATGTGAATTCATTCCATGAGTCATATAGCATCCAAATAGATTTATTGATTGTTGCACCTGCCCTTCTCTACAGGGTCACCCCCAAACTATTACTTGTGCTCTCTCGTTTAAACATACTAAGATTGGCTTACACCTGTTTGGCCTATTTAATTTATTTATAAGACGCCTGTAGAGTGGTATACATATACACAGGGTCTGTAAATTAAACAATACAAGTGGGCTTGCAGCCGTTATTGTGCCACCGACCTAAGTAGTCCCTAAAAATATGTCTCAGGCATGCCATTGCAGCCTTAATGCAGTTTTAAACTGCCAATTTGAATTGGTACTACAGCCCCCTTGCCAAGCCATAAACTCCCCTTTTATTGCATATAAGTCACCCCTAAGGTAAGCCTTAGGCAGCCCATATGGCAGAGTGCATTGTAATTTAAAGGATAGAAATGTACCATTAACATGTCCTGGTAGTGAAAAACTCCTAAATTGACAACTGTGAGGACCACCTGTCCCATAGGATAACATTGGGTTGCCTTATTACATGTAATAAGTGCTAACTTTTGATTGAGGACAGCTAAGCATTGCACAATTGGTATCTATGAAATTGTAATTAAAAATCCTCTTCAATGGTAAAGTTAGATTTTAAATTGCAATTTTCCTACCTTTGCCATCTGGTGCCTGCAGCCTCCCCTGGGTCACATGACTCAGTGTAGTTGGCAATTAGGGCTATGTGAATTCCTCCCAGACAGTCACACAATAGAAGGATTAAGTGTGCCTGAATGTGCCATCTGCTGGCAGGATGGGAGACAGATCTGGGCACAGCTTCAATTGAAACTGAAGAAGCTGTGTTCTGCTTTCACACAAAGGGCTTTTCACCCCTACATTGTCTTTACAGTCATCCTGGAACCAGGGCAGGAGAGTCGGGAAATTACAAGCACTTCAAAAAGAAACCTCCAGAAACTTCTCCCAACTTCAAAGAAGGCACCACATATAAAAATAGGGCCCTCAGACCCACTCTTCAGTTCACTTTCTGGACCTGCGAAAGGACTCTCAGAGGACTGCATGCTGCTATGGGCTGCTGTGTACTCCACAAGACTGCTTTGCTGCACCTGAAAGTACTGCTTTGCTGTCTGGACCTGCCTTGAACCCTCAGAGGCTGCCCTGCTGCTTGAGCTCTGCTTCTTCACCTGAACCAAGACTACCCGAGTGACTCCAAGGGCTAGTTTGCTGGCCTCCTGTTCAGAGCCACAGATCACCAAACTCTAAAACATTTTGGCTAAAAACTTCTCTGAAAACTGAGGGAAGACTGGGACCAACCTGCTCATTGGTCTGCCAGAGGTGCATCGCTAGTCAGCCTGACTTTGCAGTAGCTGAAACTACATTCTTCTCCCCAGCAGCAAATACTGTTCAGCGCTTCTTCCCCAAAGGGGTATCCCGTGTTCTTGAACTCTAATCGGTTATAGCCTTCTGCTTAACCCCACAGGAGAATTTCAAGTTCCATAAAAGTAACTAAGTGCAAAAATAGAAATCTTCACCGCGACTACATCCAGCGGCTCCCCGATGATGGCGCTTCCTCCTCGAACACTGCCTGCAGCCTTGCCCCAGTGAACTTTACCTTCTCAGAACATTGTTCTTCATAAATCTTCTGAGTCCAAAGGTAAACGCAGACCGGGCCCAATCCACTTCTTGTAACCGACCTATGCAACCTTGCGTGTGGCCATATTCTTTTACTTTGACCCGGTTTCATATGCCTAGATGTCTGCAGTTGACGTTTAGATCTTTTAGGTGCTAATTTTTACTAAAACTTAAAAAAATCATAACTGTGGTTATACTGAATAGATTTTTGTCATTTCTCTGAATTGGTGTGAGATTTTTCTTTGCGTTTTGTTTTCACTTTATTATTGTTTGTGTGTTGCATAAATATTTTACACATTGCCTTTAAGTTAAGCCTGACTGCTTTTTGTGCCAAGCTACCCAGGTCTAAGCGCAGGTTAATTTAGTGACTTTTTGTGGTTCATCCTGCCAAGAATTGTGGCTGTTGCTTGACCAGAGTAAGCATCCCAGTCAACCAACAACATAATTTCTCACATTGGTGTTCAGTGGTGGGGATCAGGACTTGTGTTGGTGCAGTGCCATACAGTGATTTGTGTAACACTAAAATCCCAAAAAGAATTTGATACCAGACTCAAAATGTTTCAATTGTCCTTAATGCCCATATTTGTTTCCTTTTTCCAAATTTGATTCTTCCGTCAAATTTTGCGTGCATGTGACTCTTGCCTGCCAAGATGGAGTTGGATATCAACACCATTGAAAGCGACATCATGGCTGAGCTGAGGAAGTTGTGCAAGGAGAGGAGACTGAGACCATCTAAGAGCACTCCAAAGTTTGGGTACCAAATAACCCTTACACAGGAGGGGGATAATGGGGAGGATGTACTGGATGAGGAGGGGGAGATAGAGTCTGAGGAGGACTACTTTTTAATAGCTCCAGAGTTGGAGCGAGAGGAGCCTCCTTTTACTTTGGCCCCAGAACCCAAGAAGAATGGAAGACCCACAGGAGTGAGGACCCTTACTGGCCCCAGCAAAGAAAGCAGTGTGTGTTCCACACCCCTGCCACTTTAGGACCTAGGTGACAAGGGAGCTGAAGGAGAGTGCCAGCTTCAGCTGGCTCATCTTGAACTGACTGCACAAGCAGCCAGGGTAGAAGTGGAGAGAACCATAGCCCTGCTGGACAGAAAACAAGCTCTGGAAGAAAAAAACTGTTGGCTCATGAACTGAGTCTGAAGGAGCTGAACCTAAAGTTTAAACAAGCCTGAGAGTCCAGCAGAAATGGTAGCAGCTTTACCCCAGTGTCCACTGGAGAGCTGACCTTACGTAAAGACCTGCTGCCCAATTATGTGGTGGGAGATGACATAGCTAAATGGTTTTCAGAGTATGAGGAAGTTCTGGGAGTACACAAGGTCCCAGAGGAGTACTGGATGGTAGCCTTTGGAAGCACATGGCTACGATATTGAAGAACACACTTTTCACACTTTAGGCAGGTGACCAATGTATGCACCCAATTGAAACAACAGCTCCAGAAAGATTACAACAGTGGGAGGGTAACTTGCGAACAGCTACCAACAACATGCTGTGCCAACTAATTGACATAGCTCAAAATGAATTTGAAAAATATAAAATGGAAGTAGACTCCCTTTCAAGAAAAATTGAGGAGGCAAATTGGAGAGAGGTCCATACAAAAATTTTCGAAATTCTGAACAAAGTTCTTGATGATTATGAGGAAGATATCATTCAAAGGAAGAATCGGAAATTCAGACGAGACCTGACAGATTACCAACTAGGCAGAGTTTAGACATTTGCCACAAAGTACGACAACGTCACAACCACAGTTCCGTCTACACAACTAAATATTTCATCTGAAACTATCCCATCTTCAGAAGCAGAATCTGTAGGAGACCTGGAGGCTACGACCAGTTCCAGACCGAAGGTGAATTTTCACGAAGAAGTACGCAGACATCGCCTGGGCAATGCCCAAGACAACCGGACCAGACTTCCAAGCACAAACACACCAAAACAAAGTACTATGGGAGTCCAAACAAGAGCCAGGAGCAAGGAACTGACCAAGACGCTACCTCGCAGACAAAAATAGTCTCTAACAAACTAGTGATCAACCTCTCAAAGTCGACGCTAAGTGAAACCAATCATCAACTTTTGAACAAAGGGTTGTCCTTTTGCCCAACAACATGCTGGACATAGTACGGATCAAAATTGATTTATTCAAATTTACAAGAAAACTGAAACTGCACTCTTTTTTCTCTGACAAAATACCACGACCTCCACCAAGTGGCAATCCATTACCAACAAGTGACCTCTCTGCACAAGACCTAGAGACTGTCAATTTACTCACTCATCTGTCAACAGATGTTGCTCCAGACGGATTAGAATCCTTGACCACAACCGCATAGGAATTAGGAATAGATATTTTCCATTCTGGACCTACACCTCTCAAGAAAAAAATCGAATTTTACACCAGCCTTACCATCAGGCAAATAAATCGATATTTTTTTTTCAGCCGTAAGCAATGATTTAGATACTGAATATCGAAAATATCTGACCAAACAAAAGAATGTACCCACTAGCATAACCAAAAACAAAAAAAGCCACTGACCGAACTAAGGAATAACCCCAACTTGATCATTAAGGAAGCGGACAAAGGAGGAAATGTAGTTCTTCTCAATACCTCAGATTATCTTCAAGAAGCACACTGCCAATTGGGGGATGACGCCTGTTACAAAAAATGAAGCTACAGTCCCACAAAGGCGATGCAAGAAAAGCGCCGCCAACTGCTGAATAACTGGCAAGATTTGGAATTATTCACATTATAAGAGAAACAACTACTTTTCATAGAAAATCCGGTCACCCCAACCCTCTATCTGCTACCAAAAGTTAATAAACCTAGTAGACCGCCAAAAGGTAGACCTATTATCGCGGGGATCGAGTCAATCTGCTCCAATGTGGGATCCTTCATAGACGCTGAATTACAAACTTTTATGAAGGATCTTCCATCCTTTCTAAGAGACACGAAGGATGTCCTACAAAAACTCCAAAATATCGCATGGGAACCAGACTTCCTTTTAACATCTATAGACGTGGTCAGCCTCTATACATCCATCAAACATCTGGATGGATTAGCAGCAATCAGGAAATGTCTTCAGACAAGATCAGCACACTATACGGCTAGAAATAGGATGATCCTGGAAATGCTTGAATTCTGCCTATATAACAACTACTTCCTCTTTAACAGAGAATTCTACCTACAACTACAGGGGACAGCTATGGGGGCAAAATGTGCCCCCCCTTATGCCTGCCTACTGATGGGGGAATTGGAACGTCATTGGATATGGAATGATCACACAGAAAACATCTCCAGCAACATAGTACTGTGGGGCCGATATATCGATGATATATTACTCATATGGCAAGGATCGGAAGCCCTTCTGAAAAACTTCATCCATACTCTAACCCCAAACAAATGGGGTATAGACATAACCTACACCATTTCTAAGAAAGAGATTGAATTTCTGGATCTTACCCTATATATTAAACAAAACACATTACAAACCAAAATACACAGAAAGACCACAGCTGCAAATTCCATCCTTCACGCTTCCAGCAGTCATCCCCAACATACAATTGCTAACATTCCATCAGGAGAATACCGCAGAGCACGCATTAACTGTAGCTCAAAAGAAGAATATGATAAAAAATCTATGGAGATCACAGAAAGACTGAGCCAAAGAGGATATGACCAAAGACGTCTCAAGGAAACACAACATCTTTTTTCCCAAACAGATCGTAACTTCCTTCTACACAATAATAATCCTAAAGATCATCAACCAGTGATCCGCTTCCTGACCCAATACAACAACGACAACAATATATACGAAAGACCATCAAAAAACACTGGAATCTTCTAAAACAAAATCCCACTATATCAGATGCCCTCAAAGAGACACCACAACTCAGTTTCACACGGAGTAAAAATCTCAGGGACTCTCTATGTCCCTCATTTCTACAAATTAAACAAGACCCCTCAACCTTCTTACATCGGCCCAACGGCTTTACACCTGTTCTAACTGTTCGATCTGCAAACTAGGCAGGTCCAAAACCAAGGATGTAAATGTGAATGGCCACTCATTTCAAATCAGAGATTTCATAAACTGTAAGAGCACAAATGTAATCTACCTAATCACCTGTTCCTGCGGAAAACACTATATAGGTACCACAACCCGTCCTTTTAAAATTCGGATTCAAGAACACTATTGGAATATCCATAAAACAGATGTACGCCAGCCATTAGTCAAACATTTTGAGACTAATCATCCACATCATCGTATTTTTACTTTTTGTGCCCTTAAAAAGCTGAAGCAACATGCAAACGGAGGCCATCTTGAGCTTAGATAACGTCAGCAGGAAAGTGCCTTAATCATCCGTTTTGAAACTGTGATGAACGGTCTGAACAAAGATAATGAGTGGCATTACTGGCTCTAAGATATTTTGCCTGCAACTGTACAATAACCTGTGAGCCATCCAGACATATCAAATGCAGACTGTTTCACTACTTTAAATTGTGATGACAATACACTACTGTGGAACAGCATTCGAATATGTAACCCTGACTGCATATGATTGAGGTCCATGACATTTGTATTTCATGCTCTCGCTTTTACTTCCTGTGCAATTTGTATAGTATTTTCCTTTTTATGGTAAAGTTCTATCTTGACTTTCAGTGCATTTTCTTTTCTCTCCTGGATCATATCTTCATAATCTAGGAGCTCTCTCTTTCAAGCCTCTCTGCCTCTCTCCCTAGGTTAAATTTTCTCTTATTATATGGACCATTATTGCTTTAATTTTTGGCTTATTGTCATTTCCAGAAATACATAGTTCTAGTACACACAAGATTGTCATTGCATTCTATTTTCCTTTCTTAATGATAATCTGAAATGACTATCACTCGCCATTTAGTACCATCAAGATGGCGCCCAAATCGCATTGACTGTTTTGCAGTTGTCAGGCCAATATGCAGAAATACTGATCGACACTGGCCTCTCTCCCATGGTTAAATATCCCTGTACTATATGGACCATTATTACTTGATTTATCTTGTGGTTTATTGTCATTCACAGCAATACATAGTTTCAGTGCACATAAGATTGTCATCGCATTGCACTATCCTTCTTTAACGATAATCTGAACTGACTATTATTGTCCATTTAGTACCATCAAGATGGCGCCCAAATTGCGTTGACTTTTATGCAGTTGACAGGCCAATGTGCAAACATACTGATTGACATTGACCATTTATGCCTACCTCGAGCACCAAAAATCATAGATAAAAGGTCCTGGCTTGTCCAGGTCCTTGGCAAAAAATGCCTGCCTAATTATGAGCCCAATCTCACTGATATACGTCTTGCACGGTCATGGAGAGTATAATGCATTGTTAACACAATCAACCGCGGCGGCGATAAATACGAAATACGCGGTTAGAGACTTTCTTAAGGATTTACTCAGCTAATCACATATGCTCGATCGACACACGTTATAATAATAATTATGAGCTCCATATAACTCAATGAATTATCACATATTCCAAGATGGCAATAGAGTTCCTAGGTAAAACTCACTTAATCGAGCCCAGATCTTTGCCTATTAAAAGATGGCCCCCAAGCGCAACGCCGTTAGACCGTCATGACGTTTGGAATACCGGATTGACCCGGGACTGCCACTGCTAAATAAAATAGAAGTAAGTCGATGCCTGCGCTTTTGCCATCATATTCGGCACAATAATTATTTTTGTCTCGTCTCAACCCTGAGTCTGTCCTCAGTTCTGTGCTCGTAACTTTGAGCCTGAACATACGACCTTTTGGAGGATATTCAAAGCATTCTGTGTTCTTTAACCCCTTGACCGCGATCGGAATTCCGCTCGTGTGCTGGACATTCCGATCGCGGGTGTGGTCGTGACGAGCTCAGCTCGTCATGCGCACAGCGCTACCGCGCAGCATGACGAGCTGAGCTCGTCACGCGCATCGAAGGGGTTAATACTGGCTGAATCTTTTGACAGCCACCAAGAATAACTTTTGATAGTCAGGCTTTACCCTTAATAAGTGCTAATTCATTAAGGATTACTTTATTCTTCCCGCCTGGTCATGCGTGTTAACTGCATAAAAATGCAAGAACTCATACTCTTATCTGCCCTTATGTTCATGATAAACAAACAAAACTCAAATTGATAGGTTGTTCATTACTTACCTACAATTTGCTCTCTTCGGCTCAGTATACAAAAACTGAATGGTTGTTCTCCTTCTTCTCTGTTCCTTATCCCCTTTTCCTTGCCTCTTCTCTTCTCAGATTTCTGCATCATCATGCTTGCCTGAAGACTGACACATTCCTTAATATGTTTAAAGGAAATAACCCAGACTTAACGATATACTAAGAAGGTATAACTAAAATGTGCAATAATGAACCTCCAATTCACCAATAAAGCTTGTCTGCACATACTAATGATACAGCACAACCCCAATTATGCTATGGTGCTTTCATATACCTCATATATCTAACGTTGATTAACAATCTATTTCATAAACAATTCTGCTTGATTACCAGAACAGTACTAACATATGCACTTAATACTGGCATGCCTCCATGCGGAAACTGCTAAATGTCCAAAATGTCAAACTTGCGACACTTTAGAATCTCCGGCCAGCACTGAAAAACGCATCCTTAACCTTTTTAATGCCTTCAATTGTATTTTTATCTTCTCTCTAGTAACACTACTTGTCTCACATTGTCTCTTTGCACAATCTTCCCTCCTGGTCACTTGCTTCCTGATCTTTTTAGAATTTTTTTGCACTTTTAGAATATCCTTATAGTCTTACTCCTGAACGTCTTACACTGTGCACTAGGTGGTGTGCTACATCTGGCTCCTCAAATTACATTGACTCATATTGCCAAATTACATCTCTTACAGCCTTGAGAAAGCCCTGGTCCTATTGACCACTTAAGGCAAAACATGTGTCGGCTGTTGCAGTATCAACAATGTAACCCAAATAATATTCTGGAAAGGATGTAACCTATATGTTTGACCAAGAAAAGAACATAAAAAGAATAAATAAATTGCTTCTCACACAAAAAAGGAAAGGGATTTTTTTCTTGACTACCAAAACACAAGCTAATCAAGGAGGAGTATATGCTCAAAAATATTCTGTATTGCTACATAAAAGAGGCTGGAAAGGTCCAGTGCCTCGAGTTAATCTCCTCCACCCATTTAAACTATATTTGGGCAATACCATCAGGATCCCTGGACCTTTTGTGAAACTGGGAACCGAAGAAAGGTATACCTGTTTCTAAATTTGGGCTGACCCGTTAGAGGTATAGCTAAGGTTTAGGGACAGCCACAAACTCCCAAACCAGTCGTGGGTGGATTTTGTGGACTACTTTTGCAAGGGAAACAACCCTAACAACGCGGGCATCACATCGCGATGCCATTACAACGCGGTCGTTACAACGATCGCGTTGTAACCACGCAATGCCATTACTACGCAAGTCGTTACATCGACTTGCGGTAGATGGCGTGCTAACATTAGAAATAGTATAGTTTACTATTCCAACACCTTCCCTACTGTTACGTAGGCTGGAGTTGGAATAGTAAATTATACATTTCTAATGTCAGCGCGCCATCTACTGCAAGTCGATGTAACGACTTGCGTAGTAAAGGCTTTGCGTGGTAACAACGCGGTCGTTGTAACGACCGCGTTGTAATGGTACGCGGAGTAATGGCTCGCGATGTAACGAGTCATATTCCTTTTGCAAGGTACTGGATGATTGGTTGAAGCATAGTGAGGTGAATACTTATGAGGGGCTGTACAATTTACTTCCTAGACAGCACATATTCAGTAACTGTTTTCCAGAGCTATGCCAACACTTCATTGACCGCAAGCTTCCGGACCCCAGGGAGTTTGCAAAGAAGGCAGAACTCTGGACTAGTACCAGAATGTCTGAGATGGTACCTGTGAGTGACCCTGATTAAGATGGTTCAGGTTCTCTCCAGCGGAGTGAGGGAGAGGTCCACAATGACCCAGACAGGTCCCAGAATGATGGGGGAGGAAAAGGTTCCCATACCCCTTTCAAGGAAAGGAGGAGAGGTTTTGGTGGGTGGAGGCTGCGGGTGCCCCATTCTCAACACCGGTGCTTTGATTGCTCCCAGTCTGGTCTGTAACAAGAAATCACTCTATATGAGTGGTCAATAAGGCTTTAGGGAGAAGTAATCCCCAGGGGCAGGTAATAGAACATGCCCTGGTCTCACTTGGTTGAGAGATAGACTCAGAGAATAGACTTGTGATCCCTGAGGGTGGGAGTCTTCACTTCCACCAGGTCAAGGTAAATGGGGATCTTGTCACTGCTCTGAGTGGCACGGGGGCCAGCAAGACCATGGTAGTGGAAAGGCGGGTTGCCCCAGAGCAGTATATAAGTCAAGAATGTAGGATAACTCAGGCAGAGGGACAGGTCCTTGTCTGCCCGATGGCCCTGGAATCCCTGGAGTGGGTTGGGGAGGTGACCCAGAGAAGGGTCATAGTTAGTCTATGGATGCCCATAATCTGCGTTCTGTGGAATTTGTTGCCCCCGGTGTCTGTAGTTAGGAAGGGTGGCCACCCAGGGCACCCTGAAAGCTCAGAATTCTAGGCATACCACTCCCAAATGGAGGGTACAGAGGCCCAGATGGAGGGGCAGGGGAAGGAAGGACTCATCCCTGACCCTGCTCAGACTCAGGGTATGGATCTTGGGCTAAGTGGCCAGTCCCAGGCTACCACCCCTGGACTGGTGGGAAGGAGAGTAGAAGAAGGGTGCCTAACACCTGGGGCTGTTGCCTCCCACTCTGAGAAACCACAGATATAAAAAATCCCTGGATGGACTGGGGCCTGGCTCGTGACACTGACAACTGTCAGTGGCTCTGCTGGTTGCTGCACTTATAGACAGAGTTTTCCTTGGGTTGGGAACAGAAGTCTGATCCAAGGGGTGGAGTTGGCCACATCAGTTTGTTGGCCATGGTGGTACAGTCTGCCTACTTGGATGCATCTGTGAGCACGTTAAGGTTAGATGCTGCACAGATAGGGTACTCAGGTGAGGAGAAGGGTTCCCCATCGGTCAGTTCAGTGGTTTAGGAGAGTATGGACAGAGGGATCCAGCTAAGTTCAGAGAGATGTAGAACTGACAAGTGCATATGCATAACAGGGCCTTTGTCCATGTCTATTGCCTAAGCAGGGAAGCCCATTAAGTTATTGATTAGTCTACCCTGGCTTTTGGCTGGAGGGGAGGGTTGTGTTAAACGTCGCCCTTTTTGCAGGGTCGTCCCCAAAGCTTTTGCCTTCACCTTCCTATTTTTTTGGCTTTTAAGATTCTGTGCACTTTGCCACTGCTAACCAGTGCTAAAGTGCTTGTGCTATTTCCTTAAAACATGGTATAATTGGCTTACACCCGATGGTCATATTTAATTTATTTGTAAATCCCTGGTAAGTTAGCACTACCAGTGCCCAGGGCCAGTAATTTAAATGCTACTAGTGGGCCTGCTGCACTGTTTGTGCCACCCACTTAAGTCCATTTCAAACTGGCAAAATAAACCTTTTGCCAGGCCCAAACCTTCTTTTTTAATATGTAAAAGTCACCCCTAGGCTTGGCCCTCGACAGTCCACAGGGCATGAAGCTGTGTATCTAAAAAGTTGGACATGTACCTTTAAGTTTGACATGTTCTGGTAGTGAAAAACCCTTAAAGTCATTTTACACTACTGCAAGCCCTACCTCTCCCATAAGATGACATTGGAATTACCTTATTACATTTACTAAGCTGTAACTTCCAATTGGGTCCAGGTATACAGTGCGAGTTTGATGTCTAAAGAATTGTAACTAAAAGCCCTCATTAATGGTAAAGAACCACACTTCTGAATATGCCTCTTATAGAATGTTGGCATTTTCTTGTCCCAACAATTTGGTGCCTACAGCCTGTACCTGGGCCACATGATTAAGCATAGCTTGAAGTTGGTCTTTGTGTATTGTTTCCAGACATTGAGACAAAGGGAAGATGGGTTTTGGCAGGATGGGCCACTCTGGGTTAACGAGGGGGAAGAGCTGTCACCTTCCACACTTGCACATCACTAAGGCCCTACCCGAGCACTCTCACAAAGGGCTTGTCAAAAGTCTATTGTGACCCCAGGCAAGCTGGGGCCAGAACAGGGAGGGGATGCCTGACACTTCATTCAGGTAGAAACCTGTAGAAGCTTCTCAAACTTTAAAGTAGGCTCTAGGTATAAGTATAACTCTTCTGGACCTGTGGGTAATCTGCCAGGAAGAAGGACTGCTGTGCTTCTGAATGGACTGCCACTCTTCTGGACTGCTGAACTGAAGGGAGTGCTGCCCTGCTGTGCTGACTTGCTGCCTGCTGCCCTGTAGCCTGGGTGAGAAGGACTAGACCTACGTCTCTTGAACCCAGAACCTAGAGCGACTGCAAGATCTAGTTGGCTGGCCTCCAGTTCTGAGGCCTCAGGAATATAACAGGCTTCCAACAACCCTGCACCTGGACTCTGCCATCTGTGAGTCTACCCTGCCAAGTTGTGCCAACCCAGTCTTGGACTCTTGGATATGGGCCTAAGGTGCTTTGCAAGCCTTTGTGGACCCAGCGGAACCAACACTTATCTGCAGAACCGACACCTCACCGCTGGTGTATGAACCAGATCTGTCGCAAAGTCCCTCATCACCTCCATGGCCTCTTCTGCTGGCCCTCGCATCACCCGTCCACAGCGGCCTTGACAACGATGGCAGACTCCGCATTGCAGCCTTGCAGCTCTTCAGAACTAACATATCGCTTCACTGCGCGACGCATCCTCGACACCGGACTTTACACCACAAGCCCTCATCTGCAAGATCCTCGGCCCAGTTAACCTAGCTAAAACAACTCTTCACAGTACCATCTAAGAGGGAGATTGAACGATAGTACATGGGGTTGTGGCGACTTCCCTTTTTCAAGACGAGCACCATGATTGCTGTCCTCAACAATGGGGTAAAACCAGACTTACATGCATGATTAATACAATTGGTTAGAAAGATCAAGATTAGATTTAAAAGATCCATTGGGACCCTATCAGGTCTAGGCATTTTGTTGTGAAGCCTAAGCTGGATAGCCTTTTCAACTTCAATATGAAGGGGAAAGTTAGGCAGGGGTTTGTCATGAATTACCTAATGGGTGTCCCAAGGAAAATATTTGTTGGAAATGTATCAACCATTGGTCTGTTCAATATTACTGGCCAACCTATTCCTAGGACTGTTAGCTAGTTTATTTTTGTTAACAGTATCCCAGAACAGACTATTGCTCTTAGTCTTACATGAAAAAAACTGCTTATTCCAGGTATTTCTCTGCAGTTCTAATTTCCTCTCTCTCTCAAAGCGGGCCTATGTTCTCTTCTGTATGTAGCAATAAGATGCCTGTCTCAAGGGGTAGCATGAATGGTGATGCGTAGTTGTGTATTCGCTGATCTGCATGTGCTATTAAACAAGGAATGAGGGTTGTCATTCTGAAGTCTACAAGGATTTGTTAGTTGAGTCCTAATTTCATCAGATGATAGACAAAAATCATCCAGGGGCAGGTGAAAAACACATAGAGTACGCTGAGTATCCTCCATGTCAGCCTGCTTCCAAGCAAGCCTTACACCAGATACTTTAGTTTCAAGATCCAAATTCACAGCTACTACTGGCTGCGATCTCAACACCAGTGTATTGAGAGCAATTATTAATGGGCTGTGATTACTGAAAATGCTAGGTTGAATAGCTCCAATAAACACTTGTTTTAACAGAGGCCTGGAGACAAAGATCTAATAGATTACAGATTGGCAGAGGCCGCTAACATAGTTGACTGTAGCAGAAAGGTGGGATCATGATGTTCGATTGCATTACAAAGATCAAAAGTTATCAAATAAGGATGAAACTGACAACCCCTTCAAAGCCAGGCTATAAAATCAAATAAAAGACAAAGATTTGGGCTCACACTGCCAGTAAATGTATTCAGTGGGAGCCCCAAAGTTAATGATTACCATACTAAAGCTATTACTACACCAGATCAAGTGAAAGGCTTGAAACAAATCACTGATGGTAGGAATTAACTGAATAATGCATTCTAAGGTAGTCTTAAACCACAATACTAAGTCCGTTAGCACCCACACCATGGCTGAGGGAATTTCATGAGCCAAATAACAAATCACACATCACAAAAAACAATGGTTGAAAACAGATGATACCACAGCACTCAAAGAGAAGTTTGACAAGTTAAAGTCCAATAGCCCTACTTATTGGAATTTAACTTGTCAGACTCTATTTTGAGTGCTGTGGAATCTTTATCAGTTTCAGTTTACACAGGGGACCCTTATGGTCTGTTGTTGTTTGTACTGTTGGGTAGAAAGGTTACATGATACCAAGGAAGCACCAACCAAAGGTCTTTTTGCTTATTATACTTTACCCATTATATTGTATTCTTAAGAGAGGGGCGATTGTCATACCACTACTACCTCAAAGTTTTCAAAAGAAAACATTGGTTGTAGCCCAAGTTTCCTGTAACAGAACAATGTCATATGATTTGACGCAATCAACCCACATGTCCAGGTATAATTTACTGGCCACCCCAGCAATGTTCCAACTTAATTTCTTTGTCGGGTGATACACCCCCTGTGATTAGTTTACAAGACCAGTAGCTCTCTGCATTACAACACTCCAGGCCCTTAGTCCTCAAAGGATGAGAAGGACCTAAAAAAAGATAGGGGGCTGGTTATTTACTGGAGTGGGACTGGCTATTTCCACCAGATGACCTGGACATCAGTCAGTCTCCGACATGTTGCTTAAGACTGAAAATCTATCATGGGAAGGTATATGTGTAGAAACAAGAGAGAAATCTGTGAGGACTTGGTAACTTACTGGAACCCTTCCCTGTGATCTCAGGGGTCTGTAAAAAAACACAGGGGTAAAACCTTACTGGGCACATGGCGCTTTCGATCGGACTGGAAAGATCGAATCAAATTGCTAGCAACAAGTGGGTTTCTAAAATTGACAATAATACAGACACCCCTGTATTCCTTTTACAGAGGACTCATACATCGCACCCGACTGACAAACAAGATCTCATTAAAAGCCTGCCACCTACACTTAATGTTACCATGCAGCCACTGAGTCACCTTGATAATTAGCTGTTCAGTGGTTTCCGTGACCTGCTGTGCTAAACAAGGCACATCAGCCAAGACTAAAACATATGGAAACGCTGCAGGAGGTAGGTTCCTTACAAACTGAAATTGTGCAGACTCGATTGGTTAAATTACGGGTGGGGTAATGGTGACTTGCTGGTCATTGCACATCCCTTTCTGCTTCCCTAGACAACCTTTCTTCCAAGTCACAGAGCCCCTTGTTACCGGGGAAACCCTTATCACAGCCTCAGCCCCCTGGGGCTTGGTAACTAGGTTAATAGGCTGCGTTAAACACAAAGACCTTCACTGGGGGTCGGGCCTAGTATTAACCTGAGATCCATCCAGGCCCAGGGAGGATACATTTTTTTCAATAGCTCCAAGACACTTACGGAGGGACTGAAGGAAGGCATCCAAGCACTTTTTAATTTGCCAATAATCTGCTTGATGAAATCATGATTAAAATCATCCAACATAGATATAATAATTGGCTCTTGGTAGACTGGCTACTCCTCAATACTATCCTGAGTCCTGCAGTCAGTTGCCCACATTTTCTGCTTCACTGCCAGGGCCAAGTCCTGTAGGGGGTGAGGTAGCAAGGACTGTATCTTTAACTGGACAAGAAAGGCTGATAATGACAGGAATGCCAGCCAAATCAGACCCACAGTAATTTGCAGTAGCTATTGCAGGTAGGTCGGATTGTGCTGTGATAGCAGGAGTGGGATCTAAGGTGTCCGAAGTGAGTGACAGACTCCTTACAGCTAGCTGTATCTCTTGGTCTATCTCACCCACAGTGCATGTAATAAATGCATACAAAGAGGAATTTTTCAGAGCGATGCTCGCTTTCGCACAGCCCAGTTCTCCCATGGGAGCTCCCCAGCAAGCTCAATATAGAGGCGCATCCAAACACTGAAAGTGTTTAATCGATAATATTACAAATAACAAGTTACAAGGAAACAGAACCTTGCTGGCAGCCAAATTTGAAATCTAGGTAACATGAGGAGCCCAGACACTGCTGATCAATGAAGGGCCAGAGACGGCTGGTGCAGCAAGTGCAGTAAGACACTTAGGTAGTGCAATTGGTAAATGCCCCAATGGCTTCTGAGGTTTACTGGGGCTTGTAGCCCCTTCTGCGCAGTAGCCCCGCACGCCGGCTCCAAGGTGCTAAATACAGTAAAGTACCTTATAGAGTTTAATCTCAATTATATCTAGTGCCACCTTCCAGCTTTGCAATGTTCTCCTGCACCTGCTTTTCTCTCTACATGTAAGTCTAGGGGATCAAACAAACTTCTTCAGGATTGTAACCTGCCTAGTTCCATACTTAAGGCTGTGATGGCTAAATGCCAATTTTATGTTAGCCATGGTGCCAGCTCCATCACAACCGGAGGGTTATATCTAACTTGAATTTGGTATTGATGTACTAAATACGGGGTTTATACAGCTGCAAAATCAACAGCATTGGATTGTGATCACTCAAATTGAATCTCAAGGCATAAAATAGATGCTAAATCCAGTCCTACATATAATAAATATACATAATGGTTAAAGAAGAAACTCTATTTGACCATGTTGGATTATCCAGAGCATCAATTTCACCCAACCATTCAATATTGCTACATTCAAGCTTAATGCCCATGTTATTAGTAATTAACCTCTCAGATTTCCTCTCCAAAGAAAGAGCTGGGACAAAGCAAGGTCCCATGCTATAGCCAGTGCAGGAGGACAGATTCATTGTGTACCCTGAGTAAGATTTGAGTGTTAATATCTGCCATAATTAAAATAGATGTTGTAGTGTGATACGCCTGACTATTCTAAATAGGTGGCATAACAGCTTCAGACTGCATTAGATATTAAGTACCTGGGGAACACAGACATTGAAAGTCAAATCAGTTGAAATTTTGATACTTATTTGCAATGTTAATCTATGCTTCAACTGATTCTCACTTAGGCATGGAAGCAGACCAATAGGCAAATTGATATTAATCCCCAACATCTGACCCTTCTTTCGCTTGACCCCTAGGGGTCAGAGGGGAGTACACGAATATACCAAATAACCAACCAAGTCAAAATCTTCACATAACCAAGTCTATTGGAGAAATTAGATCATAACTATCAATCAATAGTCTTCATTCGATTAATAAAAATAATCATAAAAGAACAGTCATCATAGCTATTAGATATTCTAATGCCATCTGAGTCTATTAAACATTTCAGCCCCACTACATTCCAGCTCAGTATTGAAAAGGGAATATTAAGTATCTGCTTGTACTTGGTTTCTAGAACTACAGAACTGTGCTCCTCCCGGGACACAAGACCATCTCCCTATTATTGAGTTATTGGATTGTTTGAGTACAATTGAATTATGAATAATCTGCCCCCACTTCCTTCATGGTAAATGTTAATTTGAAATAATATTTATTGCAGCTTGAGACATAATAAAAGGTAAAGTAGGATGCAATAGAAAACCACAGACAGAATCCACATTTGCGTCATGATAAATTGGCGGTGCTTGAAAGTAATATGCAGTTTGTGAGACAGAAAGAGCATCAATGTCCATTGTATGAATTTCATGTATATTATTCCAGATTAGAGCACAAGCAGATAGATAGAATGGGACATATCATAGGTTCCATTTCTCCAAATATTTAGTACACAATAAACCTAGGGCTAATAACGCATGAAAAATCCCGAGGAGAAATGAGAGATTTACAGGGAATAAACATTAGATCCTAGGACTAAATTAAAAAAGAGATTTTCCAGTGAGTCTAAGTTATTTACTACCAGCCATGGTGATGCTAAGGCTACTTTACTCTCCAAAAAACACAGGCACATGGTGTGCTATGAATCTATGT